>JAPXFQ010000992.1:400000-503913 GCA_028564705.1 Apricaphanius iberus
ACAAATTTTAACCATTCTTAAACAAGTTGTTCGTTTCACCTGCCTATGCTAAACTTTTATAGTCTCATCCCAAATACCTTGGTTACGACACCATGCAGACAGGGATAAAGAAGTTTTTAGTAAAAGAAAAATTAAACACTTGAATTTCAAAATATTTTTTTGATAAAACAGTCCACAGCAATGCAATATGTTAAAAGTTGCAGTGTTTTTAGTTTTTATCATTCGCCAAATTGTTTGCAAAGCAAGCTTCTCTCTGTGTGTGTATGTATAATAGTTTTTAACATTACTAATAGATTTTAATCCTAAACAACTCAGCGGGTGTAAAAAGTAATTGAATCTACAGCTTGCCGATCGCTGCTCCTGTGTCCGCATGTTACAGCTGATTGTTTTCCTTATCGGACATATACGAATTATGTGTGTGACTTATTTTGAATTCAAAACGGCGACTTCCCCCAACAGTTGATGGATTTTCATGTCTGGATGGGGAAACCATACCCAATAGCACCTTACTGGGTTAAAAAGAACCAGAATAAAATATGTAATGTTTTATTCTCCATCCCTCTCACATAAGAAACAGAGAGTGAACATGATATGCAACGGCGGCAGATATCAGGAGTAATTCGGGAGAATTGTGACCTCTGGACATTTTTGGGAGGGGCACGTAAATTTGGGACTCTCCCTGGAAAAATGTGAGGGTTGGCAAGCCAAAAGGTAGCTTACCAAAATCAGTGTCTGTATCATTTAGCTATTCAAGGGTGGCTGTGGTCTATAAACCACAGCCAGCCATTATATCTTATATAATTAGATATATGGTCTATAAACCACAGCCACCCTTGAATAGCTAAATGATACAAATACCCGAGAGGTCCTCTAAAATGCTGATAAGTGGCTATTTTAGTAATTTAAACATAAAATATGCCTTAGTATGCATTGATACAGTGGAAACTGTTAGCACTACTACAGAAGCTAACTTTCTAATTCCTGCTCTCTGTGAGGATTTTTCTTTCCCCGTGTTGTGCTGCTGCTGCTCTCTAGTCAAGTCTATCTGGAGAGTCTCTGCATTTTTCCTTCAAAGTCGAACATGGATCTGGTCAGCTGGTGTCTAAATTCAATCGATCATCAAGTCTTTTCTTTAATTCAATAATGGGTCCAGGGGACCCTACCGTCCTGGTGCAACAAAACTGGCTGGATATATGAAGGATTCATGTGTTCAACTTTGCTGTCCATGAGGACGTAGAAGACATTTATATAATTAGATATATGGTAACTGGCTTTCTGCTGTCTGGATTCCTAGAGTAACGCAACCTTTAAGAGCTGTTGATGGCAATTGGAAAGCTGTCTGACTTAAACGAAGGGATATGCTGTGAACACTCAGGGTGTTTCTCAATGTCAAGGCTAAAAAAGGCCTTGCTTATGAGGACACGGTCCTTGCTTGATTAAAGAAAATGGTTTGAACAGACTTATCTCACGTGACCGCGGCCGCCGGCTTACGTGCGCCGGCTATGTCCCGCCCGTCGTAGTAGCATTATAGTGTAGGAACATTACTTCAGCCATGGAACTGGAAATGTATAAAGAACGTTTTACTTTTTTTTATTGTGTATATATATCTGTTAAATCAAATGTGTATGCGAATTAGTACCTGGTAGCCACAGAAGCTGCAACTACTAAGCAACTAACCAATCATATACAAGTGCTTTGGATAAAAATAAAACAATTTTTAGATATAAGCCCGATGGCTAAAATTTGTTGACTAGATCTCACATTAAAGAAGTCTCTGGGATTTCCTTTTTTTCACCTTAGGAATATTGCAAAGATTAGAACCATTATGTCCAGGAGTGATGCTGAAAAACTAGTCCATGCCTTTGTTACTTCAAGGCTGGATTACTGTAACTCTTTATTATCAAGTAGTCCACAGAAAACAATTAAAAGTCTTCAGTTAGTCCAAATTGCTGCTGCAAGGGTTCTAATGAATAAAAGAAGAGATCACATTTCCCCTGTAAAATCTAGAATAGAATTCAAGATCCTCCTTCTGACATATAAAGCTCTTAATTAATCTAGCTCCATCATACATAAGAGACCAGATTGTTCCATATGTTCCTAACAGGGCCCTTCGCTCTCAGACTGCAGGTTTACTGGTAGTTCCTAGGATTTCTAAAAGTAGAATGGGTGGCAGATCTTTCAGCTATCAGGCTCCCCCCTCCTATGGAACCAGCTCCCAGGGTTGGTTCGTGACGCAGACAATTTGTCTATCTTTAAAACTAGGCTTAAAACGTTCCTCTTTGACAAAGCTTATAGTTAGAGATATGTTAATAGGTAGTTAGAGACAGGTTACACAGTTAGCTAGGAAGAGACAGGTTAATGTTAGTAGACAGGTAGAGTAGCTAGGTAGAGATAGATTAATGTAAGCCACGTAGAGAGTGTTAGTAGCTAGGTCTCTTAGTAGCTAGTAGACAAGTTAATGTTAGTAGCTATGGTGCTTTAGGCTAGATTGTTGGAGGACATTATTAGAGTCAGTTCCTACTTTCTCTCCTACATCTCTCCAACTGCATGCTGTGCTGTCAATTCAAGCGCTAACCTGTTTTCTCTTAGTCTCTTCCTACAGTAGGTGCTCCTGACCCGCCCTGCTTGACGACCCTGACTGCATCAGTTCTGTTGCTCTTTCTGTGTCTCTGCTGCCTTCTCCAAACCACAGACGGTCTCTGCAGATGACCGCTTAGGCTGAGCCTGGTTCTGCTGGAGGTTTCTTCCTGTTAAAAGGGAGTTTTTCCTTTCCACTGTCGCTCAATGCTTACTCAGTGTGAGGGATTGCTGAGAATTCACGACACAATCTTCTGTGGTTCTCTACTTCCTAAATTAAACATTGTATTGTAATAACTCTTCTTGTAAAGTGCCTTGAGATGACATGTTGTGAAATGGCGCTATATAGATAAACTGAATTGAACTTACACTCAACATGGAAATTTAACCCCGAAGTAGCTGTTGCCGGCTCCTATCGTGCAGTATTCTGGAAACTTTTTGACATAGGAGGCAACTCTGATGTATCCATGGTCAGTTAGCTAAACAGCTAACAAACCGAGAACAGATTCCTTTTAAGCACATGAACATTGGAACACGCCTTGGTGGTCCATGATGACGTATCTCCTAAGCAACCAAGGCATCAAGGCGAGGTTCCTGGGCATTGAGAAACACCCTCAGACTCATCCATTTCTCGAGCAGAGGCCCCATCGAATGCCTTGGCCGGGAAACTGCCTACCGTTTTGGAACTTACATGTGAAGTTGGATCCAACCTGAATAAACTTTCAGCTCAGCTCAGCTCGGTGGAGATAAGCCCCGATTTGGCTGTTTGAAATGAGACCGCTGAGAGACTAAAAAGTTGTACATGGAACATGAGCATGATATTGACATCTGGTGAGTCTAGGTTGAAGTTGCAACAATAAAAACATAATTCCAGCTGTTGGGTTGCCAGGTTCGCTGCCGACACGCCCAGTGACCAACCTGAACTGTGTCCAGTGAGGAATGTATTACAGAGGAGTTTAACTGACAGCTAATGTTAGCAAAGTTAGTAAGTTAGCTTACAGATCCAGGAGGAAAGTCACAGTTTCCGCGTGTGTTTGATGGTGTTTAAATGTTTTATATGGGTCCATCTAGTGTAGGCTTCACCTAGAACTACACTAGTTTGTTCTTCTGCGGTCACACTTATCCTGAGACGGATAACTGAAGCAGCTGCTGGAATTGCTGGCTCGACCATTCTTCCCAGTCCAGCTGTGCAGACCATATAGTTGGATCAAAGAGACCGTATCTCTTTGATCCAACTTTCTTTGATAGGAGCCAGGTCTCCTAGTAGCTAGGAGACAGGTTAATGTTAGTAGCTATGCTGCTTTAGGCTAGGCTGTTGGAGGACATTATTAGGGTCTGTTCCTACTTTCTCTCCTACTTCTCCCCAACTGCATGATGTGCTGTCAATTCAAGCACTAATCTGTTTTCTATTATAGTAGGTGCTCCGGATTAGCCCTGCTTGACGACCCTGACTAAGATGGCATTGCAGTGACGGAAAATTCTCCACGTCCTGCAACAAACTTCTGCATCAGTTCTATTGCTCTTTCTGTGTCTCTGTTATGTATTCTCCAAGCCACAGACGGTCGCGGCAGATAACCGCTTGTGCTGAGCCTGGTTCTGCCGGAGGTTTCTTCCTGTTAAAAGGGAGTTTTTTCTTCCCACTGTCGCTGCATGCTTGCTCAGTATGAGGGATTGCTGAGAATTCCACGACGCAATCTTCTGTGGTTCTGTAATTTCTACACTTAACATTGTATTGTAATAACTCTTTTTGTAAAGTGCCTTGAGATGACATCTGTTGTGAAATGGCGCTATATAAATAAACTGAATTGAAATTGAATTGTATCTGTCAACCCGCACTGGCGCCCGCTACTGGCTGGTAGAAGAGAGCATAACGTCATTGTCGTGCCCGTTTTAAATGTACAGGAAGGTCACCTAACTCAAACTATGATGAGAACTGTCCAGCTCTTAAACGAAGCTTCAAAAACACATCAACACCTGCTCCTAATAAAAACAGAGAGACTTCAACTCAAAGCAAGTGGCGTCTGTCCCCCTGGAATCTCTAAAAAAAATAGATTTACAGCTCTTGACTCTCTGAAGACTCAACACCCAGAATCGTTCAAGGCCAGCGGGAGAAATTTAGCAAACAAAGGAGAGTAACCCCAATTCCCACTGCATACACTACGCTCCACCACGCACACTGCCGTCCTTAATTTACACTGCACGTAAATACTGTAAATATGGAAGTCAGACCAAAGCTATTAATTACAAGGAAGACAAACAGAAAACAGCTTAAACTACTTCTTTCCACTTTGAGAACTAGCTTCTCTTCATCCATGCTGTCCTGTTGCATTTCTCTGGTATCTGAAGACGTATTTGTTGACCCACACGCCTACTGCTGTGCAGAAGAAATCGACAACGTAGCTTTCAGAATTAAAAAAAGTTTTGATTTTATGTATGTAAATACATTTTTTAAAAAGTATGCCCCGTTTCTATCTGAAACATTGTTAGATGTTAATACTTAAACATTTACAATGCTAGAATCTACCCTTTTAAACTACAACTTTTTAACCAAAAGCAGGAAGCAGAGATGAGGGAGGCGGGTTAGACACAATCTTTCCTAACCCACTGAACTTTAAAAAGGAATTTCTCTGCACATTATACTCTTCTGAATACCTAGCTACAGATATTAAAGAGCCAAATAAGGTCTTATTAATACATTTATCCAAATTTATCCAAAACTCAAACTTCTTTAATGATTTCGGCAACCTTCTCTATGTAATATGTATTGAATATGACCAAGTGATAATTATGGGAGACATCAACATTTATAACAAACCCCCAAGATAGATGAGCTAAAACATAAAGGGCCTGGTTTATCAACGGTTTGAGCTTGTTAAAACGCACACAAACTGCATTGTTCATCTATTAACACGGCGCCGAGAGCATCGCGCCTGTTAAACCCGCAGCAAGAGGCAAGCAATCCATTTTGTGCTTGCCCTTGATGAATATTCAATCAGGGCGTTTCTGTAAGAAGACGCAAAATATTGGGAGAACAGGCAAATAAGTAGGGGTTAACCTTCCTGGAGTCCAATTAATAAAATGTAGTAATCATATCCCACAATGATAATTGCATTATACAGTGCTCAGCATAGATGAGTACCCCACCCACTACATTTGTCAGAAACTCTTTAGTTTCATTTCAGAATAATTTTTTTTTAATGACCGATTATACTACAGTATACTCCCACAAATTTGTGCCATTTTCAGGAATCTTGATCAATCAGGCCCCAAGTGACCATAACTTCAGTCAAATCAAACATGTCAAAAAACCAAAACAAAATCAAGGACACCTTCTAGACTTAGTAAAGGTTTAAAAATCTTAAACATCTCTGTAGTTGAGACAGTATTGTGTTAGCTGTCCATTTTTGCATTTTATATGAAAGCATGATCCCAGTTAAACTATCTAAACAAAAAACAAACTGGGAATGTTCTGCTGAAACCTTTAAACAAAAATATACTGCTCTGCCTTATCCCCATCGATCCTCAAACACAAAATCATTAAAGAAGCTGGTAGATAACTTTCTCTCTAACTTTAGTTGGAGCAATGCTGTTTGAAACTTTAAAGTAAGCTCAGGTAGAAGTCTTCATGGACTGGCAATCCACTGGTACGTGGTGAAAAAAGGGGAGTGTTGCAGAGCTGAGAGAAAATGGAGAAGAAAAAAAATTGACTCCAGGATCACTAGGAGATCTACAAAGACAGACTAAGCAAATATACCTTAACCTTGAAAGATGAAAGGGAATCATTCTTTCTTAAATAATCAACAGAAACAATACACTGACTTTATTCATAACAGCTGAAAGACTACTCCTCTAGTGACGGCAGCTCCTGAAATACAGTCGTGGCCAAAAGTTTTGAGAATTACATAAATATTGTAAATTGGAAAAGTTTCTGCTTAAGTTTTTATAATAGCAATTTGTATATACTCCAGAATGTTATGAACAGTGATCAGATGAAATGCATAGTTCTCCTTTGCCATGAAAATTCCACTGCATTTCATTGTTGTCAGTAAAGGACTTCATCATCAATCATTTCAGTAATCGTCTTGTTAACTCAGGTGAGAATGTTGACGAGCACAAGGCTGGAGATCATTATGTCAGGCTGATTGAGTTAGAATGGCAGACTTGACATGTGAAAAGGAGGGTGATGCTTGAAATCATTGTTCTTCCATTGGTAACCATGGTGACCTGCAAAGAGACGCGCCCAGCCATTATTGCGTTGCATAAAAATGGCTTCACAGGCGAGGATATCATGGCTACTAAGATTGTACCTAAATCAACAATTTATAGGATTATCAACAACTTCAAGGAAAGAGGTTCAGTTCTTGTTAAGGCTTTAGGGCTTCAAAGAAAAGTCCAGCAAGCGCCAGGATCGGCGTGCCACCAGTGCAGAGCTTGCTCAGGAGTGGCAGCAGGCAGGTGTGAGCGCATCTGCACGTACAGTGAGGCGAAGACTTCTGGAAGATGACCTGGTGTCAAGAAGGGCAGCAAAGAAGCACTTCTCTCCAAAAAACCATCAGGGACAGATTGATGTTCTGCAGAAAGTTTGGGCAATGGACTGCTGAGGACTGGGGCAAAGTCAGATTATCCCATGATGCATCTTTCTGATTGTTTGGGGCATCTGGAAAAAGGCTTGTCTGGAGAAGAAAAGGTGAGCGCTACCATCAGTCCTGTGTCATGCCAACAGTAAAGCATCCTGAGACCATTCATGTGTGGGGTTGCTTCTCATCCAAGGGAGTGGGCTCACTTACAATTTAGCCCAAAAACACAGCAATGAAAAAAATATGGTACCAAAACACCCTCCAACAGAAACTTCTTCCAACATCCAACAACAGTTTGTTGAAGAACAATGTATTTTCCAGCACCATGGAGCACCGTGCCATGAGGCAAAAGTGATAACTAAATGGCTCGGGGACCAAAACGTTGATATTTTGGGTCCATGGCCTGGAAACTCCCCAGATTTTAATCCCAATGAGAATTTGGGGTCAATCCTCAACAAAAACCCACTAATTCTGACAAACTCCAAGTAGTGGTTATGAAAGAATTGGTTGATATCAGTCAGGATGTGGCCCAGAAGTTGATTGAGAGCATGCCCAGTAGAATTACAGAGGTCCTGAAAAAGAAGGGCCAACACTGCAAATACTGACTCTGCATAAATATCATATAATTGTCAATAAAAGCCTTTGAAACGTATGAAGTGCTTGTAATTATATTTCAGTACATCACAGAAACAACTGAAACAAAGATCTAAAAGCACTTTAGCCGCAAACTTTGTGAAACTAATATTTGTGTCATTTTCAAAACTTTTGGCCACAACTGTCCACTCCATCAGAACTTATAATGAATTTGCCAACACTTTTTACGGAAAAGATTCTAACAATTAGGCAAGGAAATTTTATTTGTATAGCGCACTTTCAACACAAGGTAATTCAAGCTGTTTTACATGATTTGGTGCTAAAGACACCAAACATATGATAAAAGCATAAAAAGTAAAGACAGTAAAAACATAAAATTATTGAAATAGTAAGACAAAACAGCGTAAACGTATGAAAGTTAAAAAGAGCAATTAAGTAAAAAAAATGAGAATCAAAAAAACATTTCAAGATGCTTTACATTAGTTGCTGGAGAGCAATTGATTATGAACAGCAATTTAGGAAAAGCATAAAAAGATGTAAAAAAAAAAAAGTATCAGAAAATTATTCAAAGGCAGCTCTAAACAGTTTTAATCTTTGATTTAAAAGAGGCCATCAACTCAGCATCTTTGCAGTCATCTGGACGTTTATTCCAGATTTGTGGGGCATAGAAAACTGAAAGCTGCTTCTACATGTTTGATTCTGATTATAAGAATGATTATTAAACTGGAGTTGGAGGAGCTGAGTGGTCTGCTGGGTTGGTATAGTGACAACAGGTATTCCAACATTCTTTGGAGCTAAACCATTTAGTGATTTAGTTTCCTGGTTCTAGTGAGAACATGAGCAGCAGCGTTCTGGATCAGCTGCAGCTGTCTGATTTACTTTTTAGGTAGAACTTTGAGGACGCTGTTGCGATAATCTGACTAAAGATGAACATATGAATGAGTTTTTCAAGGTGTGACATCAGTCCTTTAATCCTAGAAATGTTCCTCAGGTGATAGAAAGATGACCTTGTTATGGCCTTTATTTGACCCTGGAGGTTCAGGTCTGAGTCCATTATCACACCTAGATCGCTGGCCTAATCTGTAGTTTCTAGTTGGATTAACTGTAGCTGTGTGCTGACTCTTGATTGTTCCTCTTTAAATCCAAAAATAACTAATTCAGTTTATTTCTGTTCAGCTGAAGAAAGTTAGGGGACATCCAGCTATTGATTTGTTCGATGCATTTACTAAGTGCTTGGCACATAGTCACCCGTTGACATTGTAAAAACTTTTTCAGTAAAAAAAAATGGCAGTCATTGCAGGCTTTGAGTGAGTTCAGGAGCTATTGTTATTGGGGGATTAGGCAAGGACATTTTATTTATATAGCACACGTTCAACACAAGGCAATTTAAGGTGCTTTACATGATTCAGCGGTAAAGAAACCAACATGACAATGGTGAAAATTAAAGCAGAGAATCACTAAAAGAAAGCATAAAAGAACATTTGTAAACTGTATGTAACATTATGAAAATTAAAAACAGACGATACAGGAGAATTGATGAATGAAAACATTTAGTAACCGAAATTAAAGAGAAAACATTTGGTAATTAGAGCATAAAAGAAAATGTATGAAAGAAAATCTATGTAAAATTAAAAAACAAAAGATTCAGCGATTAACAAAATCCTGTCAGTTACTTATAAGCCTAAATAAATACGTTTTTATTTTAGATTTAAAGAGTTCAGTGTCTCTGCAGCTTTGCTAACAAAGCTTAGTGCAACAGTCACTAAGTCATCATGACAACTCAGATCCTCAAAAGTTTAAAAACTTTTATCTCATCTCACATCTCAGGCATCGATCTTTTCATGCCTCCTCCTCCTGCTCTGTGTTCCTCATGCCAGTACTGATCTAACCAGTGATCATCCAGTCTGTGGAGACTCTGAAGCTGCTGCTTTGAAACTGATCCAGCTCTCTGATCACCGCAGACCTCCCACCTCGCTGTTACTATATCAGCTTCTCCCTCCCCGACACCGCAGGCCTGCTGCCTTCTCCATACTATGACACATTGACTTTGCCTGCTACCCGGTGGAAGCCTAAGCCTGCTACAACCCATGTGTGAAAGCAGATAACAGCGCCAGTGTTGCTTCAGCTCTCTGATCACAGCAGAGAACTCCTCCTCCTCTGCCGCTACCACAGGCTACCAGCCTTCTTCCTCCCCTCAGTGCAGGCTGACAGAGGTTTCTCTGTTCTTTCACACAACCTGCGTGTGGAAGGCAATTACAGCCCCGATCGCAACTCCATTCCTCTTGGTGACCTGATACAAATCTGCCATCACTCAACAGTTTTCTGAAGCCCTAGATGCTGAAGCTGGAGCCGATGTCAAGCCATTTTCTCCCCTGCTGCAAGCAAAGCTGTAGCCAGCATCAATGTAGATTCTCCCCTTCACTTTTCGGCTTCAGCTCTATCAAACCCACAACCCTCTCTAAACGCTAGAAAACTGTTTAAAAAGCACTTTTTTTTATGGAGCTACTTAAAGAAAAAAGAAAACCTGACACTTTCAATATTTCCAATTTTACGGAGAACATTTCTGATCTTGGTGGGGCTACTGTTATTATATTAGCTTCAAACAACTCCAGGCCAATCAGCAGCTACTGCTGCTAGGTAGGAGTAAGAGATATCACATTACTGACCAATCAGTCCATAGGTGGGCGTGTTGGTTCGCTTCGAAATGCTTCGGGCCAAAGCAGAGCCAGTCCAAAAAAAAGGGGGTCGGCTCGGAACAGGCACAGGTAATTGAAACACGCCACAACTGTTCCAAAGAGACCCGTTCCGTACTGGCCGTAGTGCAAAAGGGACAATAGTGAAACTGGAGTTTAGTTTTTCGCCATTTTCTTTCGGCTCGTCAACACTCCCTTTTTTCCTTACGTACCAGTGGATCCCTTGTGCAAGAAGACTTCTTTTTACCTGAAACTACTTAAACTTTATCTATACCATTGTTCCAAATAATGTCTGAGTTTTTTGCTGGGAAGTTTTCCACTACCTTGTTACAGAGGTGGAATTGGGGGATTAGGTAGGAAAGAGGATTTGTTTAAAACTTTCAACTGAACTGTACCCTAGAAACCGCTGTTTTACAGTGGTCTCAATGTGACTCGAATGTTTGGTAGAGATGGAGCTTTTAAAGAAACCACAGATGGTCAGATAGCACAGTGTCTACAAAGATGTTAGAGATAGTTAAACTTTTGCTAATAATTAAGTCTAGAGTTTGCCTGATTGTGTGTTTGCTGTTTAACATGCTGGGTCAGGCCAAAGTTATGTCGAGTGTCAGTGAATGTTTTTGCTAGCCTATCTTGTTGGCTGTCGTTACGGATATTGAAGTCACCCACAATGATTAGTCCGTCATACTAAATACATATTACAGACAGGACAACTTTAAAATCATTGAAGAAAAAAAAGAGATAGGTTTTGGGGTTCATAAAATGTTATAAATAACACTTTTTTTTTAATCAGTTATGGCTAGGGTAAATCTACCCAGAGGCACACAATTTATTGAGCCATGGAAAATGGTGGCAAGGCAACCCCCTCTTGTGTCCCCTGCTTTTTCTTAGAAAAGTGCAAGTTTTTTTTTGTTCTTTTTTTTTGGGGGGGGGGTATTCTATCAGTGGAGATGTTTCATTTTATTATTGATTAGAAGCACCTTGTTTGATAAGGACCTAATGTTTAATAGAGCTAGTTAAGTGGTTTGATGATGCGTAACTGAGCTTTCCGTCAGGGGATCAACTTCAGATTTTTTTTTAGTATATAAACGTTGTATACTATAGGATTTTGTTTATTGTTTTCTGCTACTTATAAGCACTGAAATAGTCCATATTTTTGTTCAGGGGGGCCGGGCAACTTTTGGAAGATGATGGGAGTAGAATTACTGTCTGGTTCCCTTCCATATCAAATGTCTGTTCCTAAGAGTGGGGAGATGTGCAGGATATCAGTCCCAGGAAGTTGATTTGTTCCATGTTTCAGTGTAAGTTGTGTGCCGATCATGATTTTCTGTCCTAATTTTTTTTTTAAGAAGGTCGTAAAAAGTGAAGCATTTGGTATAGACTCAGGTGAATGCTGCATGTCTCTGCTTGATCCTGCTGCTCTGCTTGCAAATTTGGGTTATGGTATAAATACTTTTTGTCCTAGTGGAGTTTTCTCTACTTGAATATCTTGTATAGTGGCTGTCTTAACTTGTTTGCAGTCAGGTGCGTTTTATCTCTCTGAACTCCTTCGTCCTTGAGCTGGTGGGGTAACGTTTGTCTTTGTTTTGGATTATTCTGATCCATTTGTCCTTGTTTGGGAATATTCATGGCTGATTTAGATAGCTGAACAGATTGTAGATCAGAAATCTTTGTCCACTTTTGTTCAGAGAATGCTGGTTTTGTGTGAAAAGGTGTTTTGCTCAAGAGAATTTTATTTTTATAAATCTCATTGATCAATCAGCAGAGGTGTTCTTTAAAAATGTGTTAAGCATACGGAGTCTAGAAAATTGCTCATCATATCCTGTTGGGAGAGGCCCAGAGAAGTGGATTGGAATGTCCAGTCCCTGTGGTTTATCTAATAAGACAGAAATTTCCTTTTTTAATATCTCTGTCTTTTGCCTGTATCAGTAGATCCTGTGTGTAAAAAAAGCTTCCACGATTTCGGGTGTTGATTTAGAAACGTCAAAATCTTTTCAGCGATTTCTTCACAGTATTTTGCGGACAACTGACAGTGTTGTGGCTAGATTAATTTTTAAAGCCATTTATTGAACCATCATGAATAATCAAACTTTTGCTAGGGGCTTCCTTTTTTTCTTTTGTGGTTTATTGTGGCCTATTCCTCGTTGTAACCTTGGAAGGCTAAAGGGGGTCTGTCGTGAGTCAGGAAACTGAGAGCAGCAAATCTGTTGTTCAGGGTATTTCCAGGGGAGTGGAGGGATTTTGTTAAGTTTACTTTCTCTTACTGTCTCAGTTGTTGAGGAACATATATTTAGAGCTGGCCAGTTTTCATTATATTTTGAGTGTTGTGTCCTTCTCGTTCCATGGCTTGGTGATCAGTGTTGTTCTGTGGTTTCCAGTGGCAGCTGACATATGGAGGGGGCTAGGGTGCTGCCCCATCACTCCACTTGCCATAATACCTTGAATAAAACATAAAAATGTTTCTAAATATATGGAGTTTTTTCAGAGGTGCAAGATAAAAATGTTATAGTTTAAAGGGAGTTGTGGTTTTTACACTCATCTGTGTTTTCTGATTGACGACGTATTTCCGCCTTGGGGGCGCAAATCTTTGCGCCCCAAGGCTCCCATAGACTCTCGTTGTAAATTGTACATGCGCAGTAGTACATTTCACAGTAAGGCATCGCTGCGTTACAAAAGTGGATTATTCAGTTAAAGTGATGTTTTCAAACTTAAATTAGTGCTAATCATTAGCGGAAGTAGCTGTGTAGACACCGCTACTTCACAATAAGAGCATGAATTCCTATTGTTTAGATTGATGAATTGGATGGTTGTCTGCTAAGTTTGTACATTTTGGAAAATGTGAGTTGTGATATTAGATTATCAAGTCTATATTACATTTGATTTATTAGATATTTAACACAGCTGCTGATATTCAAAAATTAATCTTATTCATATATTTTGGTTATTTCTACCTTACCTTGCATTTGTTCTTATATTTCATATGAGATCACACATATCTCCCTCCTCACATATCACCCAAACCTGTATCAGCAGCTGTGTGGAAATAATAAAGAACAGAAGAAATATAACAGCCTTTTCAGCACCATATTTTCTCATACTCTGAATGGCTTTAAGTGGAGTTCTGGCAGGTTCTCCCAGTATGAACAGAGTGATCTCAGTCTGAACCAGTACCTCTATAGACAGCTCAGTGTTTCCTCCTCTACAGTAGCAGTCTTTTCTAGCAAAACAGTTGAAGCCTCTGACTGAATCATTCTGTTGTCGTAGGATAGTCCTACTAAGAGGAAGATCAGGGTTGTCCAACATTAATAAGAAACAGTCAGCTTTACATACAGAAAATGTTAGCAAGTTAGTTTGTGTTAGCAACTGGCTAAAAGATCAATAGTTTAAAATGGTCATGTGTGAATGTGATTGTGGAGTTAAAAACAACATTCTATTAATCTCTCCTTTATTTAATGAAGAAAGAGCTACAACAATTGGATTTGTCCCTTTACACTAAAAATATAAGTGCTTTTCGTCATATTTAGGAATGTTAATTAGTCAGGATCAATTCACAGCTACCTTGTAATTAATTAGGTTAAAAAAACATTATCGCTTGACAACCTATCTGGCCATCAGGCTGGGCACATAATTAAGAAGAAAACTCAAAACAGAAACTAAGAGGGGAGAATAAGGCGAAAAATATGGTTAAAAAAGAAATCCGAGAGATCAGAAGTGCTCGGAGAGAGCTCCTCCTCCTTCAGCAGTCAGATACAATCTAGAAGGTCGATCACCAAACCTACCACCAGTGCCCCCCCCCCATATAAAAACAATATAGACAAAAATTCTGAATTTCTAAAGAAAGTTTTCCCCGTCATTAAGTCTGATTTGATTCAAATAGTTAACACATTCCTCCTGGCCACCCGGGCTCTAAATGCAATCGATCAACTCCTTTCTTACTGAACAGGTCCAGGGAACCCTACGGTCCTGGTGCAACCCTACACTGTTGTTTTTTTCTATTATTCCAATTTGCTGTTTTGACTTTTTATGATTTTATCATACATTTGGTTTCTTTAACACTGAATCATGTAAAGCACATTGAAACCTAGTTTTGTAATGGTTTGAAACAAATAAAACTGCCGCGCCAAAGTAGTTGGTAAAGACAAAGCCTTGAACCCCTTGATGCTCTGTTAGCGCTGTGATATCTGTTAAAGTGTTGTTCACCTCCGACAACTACCTGGTTCAGATTCAACCCCTACCTGGTTCAGATCCGACACATACCTGGTTCACATCCGACACCTACCTGGTTCACATCCGACACCTACCTGGTTCACATCCAAACACCTACCTCGTTCACATCCGACACCTACCTGGTTCACATGCGACACCTACCTGGTTCACATCAGACACCTACCTGGTTCACATGAGACACCTACCTGGTTCACATCAGACACCTACCTGGTTCACATGCGACACCTACCTGGTTCACATGCGACACCTACCTGGTTCACATGCGACACCTACCTAGATCACTTCTGGACAGTTTGACAAAGCTTCGGCCGTTAATAACCATCTTCTGCATAAAGAGAACATTTCCCTCTACAAGGATGAAGATTGTTTTCAAGTCATTTTTATTGAACAAAAATGTTTCCAAAGATCATGTAGGAAATACATTATAATACAAATGTTGCACAAACAAGACTAACAGAAACAGTCTAGAAAAGGGGTATGAACATTAAGACTGCATACAGACTGCAGGGGGTGGGGGGGTGGGTAGAGGTGATTAACCCAACACTGACGCAGTCTTAATTAAAACAGGGAAGCAGACGTCTTCATAGAGACCAATCACCTTCTGCCCATCCAGCGTCATCAGGAAGTATTTCACTCACAGTCTGCTGGTTTCACTGGAATTGTTGCAAACTGGTTTCATGTACTGGCTGTTTTCTGAACCTTTCATACCCCGTTTAACGATCTAAAGACAACCAGAAAAGCAACCAAGAAGATTTCAGGTTTCAACTTTTTCACTAAGCTACTTTTCCTTTCATGACTCAGGAAAATTTTTTTATTTTTGTCTCGTGGTTTTGTAGCAGAAAACACTCAACGGACGTCACAGATGCAAATGGTTTTGTCTGGTTCCTCACAGTATAAACACTTTGGAAAGCAACAGACAGCGGCTTGTCCTGCTCATCCCAACCTGCAGGGGGCAGCAGTGCTGTCAATGCCCAACGAGAAGTCCCTAAGCGCACCAGAAAAGAAAAGGAACATCGACATTCTCGGGCCAGCACCGACGATGGGGGAGTATAGCACCTGTTGATGGAACCAATTCGCTCATGAAAAATGATCCAAGAACACGTTCTGTTTTCAGGCGCCAATAAAACGCTTCAGATTTACGACCGGCTGTAATTAATGGGGCAGAAACCATCGGAGAGAGAACGTGCGTCTCAAATTCGCAACTGAAAACATTGAATTTTTTTTTTTTTTCTTTAACTAAGAGACAAAATATTCCCTGCAGTAAAATATAATAAACAATGCATTTCTCTGTTTGTTGATGCACCAACCAAAGGAACACTTTGTGAATAACTTAATATCTAACTTATGCTTCTATGGGCCCAAACCTTCACTGGTTGTTGTCCCAGAAACACAAAAAAGCTAATTAGAAAAAGAAACTATACATTTTTTTCTCCTTTTAGTTGAACTCCATTAAAGAAAAAAGGGTTTGTCCGGACGAGCTTAATCTTTCCTTCTTACGGGGAAACGAGCGGCAAAAACAAGTAAAAAATACTTACATTTCTAACAAAATTCGCTTTAATTGGTTTAAATATTTTCACAACAGCGGTCCCCCCTTTGCCCCGACTGTAAGGGCAGCAGAGTGACCTTTGAACCTTCATCTGTGACCAGAATGAGCGGATGGATGAGGGGAGGCGGCCGTTAGCTGACTGAACACAGTGAACATGTACGATGGTGCTTCTCCACGCAGCCATCTCGACCCAGAAGGTCCAGAAGCTGCTCCTCTGTGTCCACCAGCCAGCAGGACGCCAGCTAAGACGTCTGTTATGCAGATGGACCCGGCCCTCTGGATGCTGACGGAGGGCGAACACTAAAATCTGCTAAAGGACAGAGGGAGTTTTCGGGTGGGGCGCTCACTTCTTCTGGAATCTGAAGTCTCTGAGCACGTGGTTGAGGGGTTGGATCTGAATGACCGGAGAAAGGTTGACCTGCAGGATCTTCTGCGCCTTTCGGCAGGCCTCGGCCACCGACCGCGAGTCATCCACTTTTATCACTTTCCGCCCCAAGTTTTTCTTGTCCTTCCAGGCACTCCTCTGCCTGGTGGAGCTGGTCATTCCTTTGGATCCTGGAACGTCTTGGTGGAGGCCGTTGCCCCTCCAGCCATTGCTGGTCAGTTCCGTGTGAGTCTGTGAGAACGGCCGGCCGTTGGCGTAGAAGACCGGGGCGGAGTCGCCGATTAGGGCGCCGTCGTGTCGGATGGGAAAGGACAGACTCTTCTGGCTGAACAAGGCCACGGCTTTGGTGGGTGCCCCACCACCGTTCTGGGAAGGCTGCGAGGGTATTCCTGATAGTGTCGGATGGTGCTGCTGCGGTGAGAAGGTGACGGTGGGCGTCTCGGACTGCCAGACGGTTTGGATCTGGAGTCTGGCCGTGTGGAAGCCAGACAGGCCTTGGATGCTGGTCAGTCTGAGGCATGGCTGCATGTCGTCCTCTAATGTTTCTACAGTCTGATATGGCGTCCTGCTGCAGAGAATGGCGTGGTGGTCCACCAGCAGCTCTGGAGGCCGGATCCCGTGAATCCTCGGGTTGCTCCTCTCTGCGGTATTCCAGGACGGATGCACCTCCCGCTTCTTCACCTGAGGCTTCCTCTTCCTCTTCTTGGTAGCGGGTCTCACATTCTTGTTGACCAGCTTGAGCATCTCCTCGGTCATGGGAAGGCTTGTGCAGGAGCGGTAGCAGTACACGTCCTTGCTGCGCAGAACCGTGGGCTTGTGGCCTTCCTCACTCAGCTCCTGGAGAAACGTTACCAGCTCCTCCGTGCTGGAAAGGTCTCGAGACATCGGGCTCAGGATCTTCAGGGCATCCAGGAGGACATTTTGTCCTGCCGAGGAGATGCGGGACCAGGAGTGAACGGCCCTCCGCTCCTCGTTGGCGAAGGACGATGGCCGGCGGACCGTGGGACCTTGAGGTAAAGCAGCCATGTTTGTGGACCTGTATGAAAGAAAATGAGTAAAGCGGGTTAGAACGGAACCATTAACTGGACTCCAGTCTTCAGTCTTAATTCTCGGACCCAGTTTGATCCAACAGAACCAGAAGGCTTTTACATAGAGACCTTAATCACATGATTAGATATGATCTTCACGGTGGTGCTGCTTGTGACCAAGAAGTTACCCAGTGATAACAAAAACCTTTACCGTTAATCAAAGATCGGGCTGTTGAACAAATTTTAAACCAAACTGAGACTGTTATGAACTACAGCACACAATGAGCGCAGACCCCCTGCCAGGGCTACTCACTCCATCCCCCATCCCCTTGTATCTGTGAATATGTTTCACCTGTAGCGGGGTTGCTGCAAGAGCTCAGCCATCTGTGAGCTCTCCGACATTGGAGAAAAGTCTGCTATAGCGCCAGCAGTCAGTGGGAGGATACGCACTTCATCTCGTATAAATCCCAAAATTCAATCAGTTGTCCGTTGGGCTGAGCAATTAATCGATAAAATGTATTAACCTGATGTCCTGATTATGAAGATTTAATTTTGGGAAAGATTTTTTTATTTTTTTACCAATGCACTTCTTGAACCTCCAACCTTACATGTCACTCAAAGATTTGAGAAATTAAGTATTAGGGCTGGGTGATATGACCTAAAAATCAATATCGCGGTAGGCTATGTTGAGCAGATAACGGTAAGTGGACGATAACAACGCCCCCAAGCAAGGGCGGACTGGGACAATAATTCGGACCCGGAATTTGATACTACCCCAAGCCACCCCCCAAATTAATGCAAATCGCCTAGAAGGGAGTTAGGTTGGTCGCCTGATTTAAAGCTGTAAAGTAATAAAACAAAGGCTGCCCATGCGCCCAAACACAGTTTCTGTTTCTTTCCCCAACAAAACTATACTCAAATTGCATTATTCTAATTCATCTACACCTATATTGGTAAACGTAAAGCCAAAACATAACCAAATGACTGACAATCCTGGGTTACCTTTTAAAATACAGACAAAATTATCTTTTGGAGTGGGAAATAAGAGTAATTCTAAAGTATCAGAACCCTGTCCTGATTCCTGCCTGGTTTCTCCTATCAATGAATCTTTTCTCTCAAAACGCTCCAATCTCTCCTTACCTGTGTCATCTTCCCTGCTGCTGGCCTCTAGCCCTTAGTCTCATCCCTGGCTCAGATTTTTCTAATTTAACAAAGTTATGAAAATGAGGAAAGCTAAACTTTAAAACAGAATTAGGAGTAACAGTGAAATTACTGTGATGATTAGCCGCAAAGCCCCTTTTGTGCCAAATATATTTTTTCTCAGCCACTTATATTCTCCTTCCACCTATGCAGACCTTCCCTGACCTCTGACCCCTGATACCAGTCTTTCTATTTAAAAATAAATATTTATTTCACATATGTCAACAGTGATAGTGAGCACAAGTCCTGCACACGAATAATAAAAGGTTGGGATTATTCCCAGATTTGAACTGGCAGTAAGGGATGTAAAACAGGCCTGATTAGTATTAGCTTAACTTGATATATTGACGTGTATGAACTAGTCATCATTTAGCTACATTATCTGGATGCAACAAAATAACTCAACTTACTTGTGTGGAAATCTGCCAAAAGTTTTTGCTTTTAGCCGGATCGGTTGCTGAACATGCTGCTCTGCACCCGTCTGTGATTAACTGAATCCCGCTAGCTTGTGTACGCTTGAGGTGCGATTAAAGAAGGAAAGGAAACATAAGTTACCGCATATTGACGGATTAAACCGCTGAAAAATTGCAGAGGACGGAGGGCACAGACACAAAGTGCTGGAGACATGTCCCACAAGTACCCTTTGTCTGTTAGACCGATGTCCAGTACATGTAAGGGGGGGGTGTGATGTGCTCATTTTTATAGTCCACTTATCGTTATGGGGGTGAAATGTTCAATATACCGCAATATTAATTTAAGCTCATATCGCCCAGCCCTGTGGCTGGGCGATATGAGCTAGTGGCTGACATTTGGCTGCCACAACAACTCCCATTATACGGATATATGCTGATCACCAACTTCTCCTGAAGGACTCCTAGTGGCTCCAAACTTTTCTGAGTAAATGAGCATAATGCATGCTAGAAATAAGGTCCATGTTGCAAAACACAGTACTTCCCCTTTAAGTAACTCAAGTCAAATTGAAGAACCCAGAATTTCTCACAAACATTTTTTCCCCCCAAAATAGGTTGAAATTGGCAATAACACCAACTCTGAGGGAGCGGCACGCAGGCTGAAGTCAGGAGTCGAGAGAAAACAAGATTCACAATCAGCTGTGGGAATCGGACTCCAGATAAAAGCAGAAATTATGGAAGGTTCTCCAGAACAACAGAGATGGTAGTTCCTGAAAAATGCCTTGGAATGATATTAAAACTTAGATGTTTCTGATTTTTTTACCGACACAGCAGACAAGACTCAGGCGTTTTGGTTAATTGAGGAAACACGACCCAGAACTGGATCCTGAATCTGATCCAGAACTGGGGTCAGACAACATCTAAGATGGCGCCGAGGATGGCAGCCGTGGTGCTTTCGTGCGCTCTGTTTTGTTTGTTCTTGTGCGTTAACTGTTCGTCTGCGTGCTCTTATACCCGCATGGAGCTTCTGGACATTAGAACTACCACCCCTACGGACTTATTACCAGTTTTTTTAGCATCAGCTGCGGACCTGGTCCATTTTTTGACCAAAAGAGGGAAACGGCGCCGTGGAAAACGAGCGGGTTCACTCGTCCGCCTGCGCAGACGGGGCGCGCGCACGCCTTTACCTGGCATCTTTCTCTCAAACGTCCGCTCACTTCCCAACAAGATGGACGAACTAGCGCTGCTGATGAGAAGTAACAAGGACTTTTCCTCGTCTTGTGTTTTGTGCTTCACGGAGACGTGGTTAAGCGCGAGTGTCCCGGACAGCGCGCTTCACCTGGAAGGCTTCCATCTCCTCCGCGCGGATCGCAACGCGGAGCTCTCCAACAAAACAAAAGGCTGTGGCGTTTGCTTCTACATCAACAGCAGCTGGTGCACGGATTTGACTGTGATCTCCCAACACTGCGCTCCTTCTCTGGAATATCTTTTCATTCACTGTAAGCCTTTTTATTCACCGCGTGAGATCGCTTCATTCATTCTGGTGGCTGCCTACATTCCGCCGAGCGCGGACGTGCGCGAGGCTCAGCGCACGCTTGCAGGCCAGATATTACATGCGGAGCGGTCTTTTCCGGACTCTCTTGTTATCGTGCTTGGTGACTTTAACAAGGGAAACCTGAGCCAGGAATTACCAAAGTATATACAGTTCAATAAATGCCCGACCAGAGAGGAGAACACGTTGGATCACTGCTACACTACAGTCAGCAGAGCGTATCATGCTGTGCCGCGCGCTGCCCTCGGACTATCAGATCACGTGATGGTGCACCTAATTCCCTCATACCGACAGAGACTGAAATTGGTCAAGCCTGCGGTGATAACAACAAGGAAATACACCTCTGAAGCTGTGGAGGAGCTGCGCTCATGTTGGGAGACGACAGACTGGGGAGCGTTTGGAGCAGCCACGGACAATCTGGACGAGTATGCGGACACTGTGACCTCATACATTCAGTTCAATGAGACGCGCATCATCCCAACGCGCACCAGGATTTGTTATAACAATGACAAGCCCTGGTTCACACCCAAGCTCCGGCGCCTACGTGAGGAGAAGAAAGTAGCGCAGCGGAGCGAGGACTGGAGTACTTACAGACGAGCAAAGTACCACTTCAGCAGTGAAGTGAGAAGAGCAAAATCTGTGTACTCCAACCGTATACAGGAACACTTTAGCTCCAATGACTCTGCAGCTGTGTGGAGGGGGTTGAGGGCTCTCACAAACTACAAGCCCAAAGCCCCCAGGCCCTGAACGACCGGACTCTCGCCCAGGGCCTGAATACACACTACTGCCGCTTTGAACAGCCGTCTGCTCCTCACACCTCTGCTCCCCCCACCATCACCCCAACCATCAACGACCCCAGCACTTCATCAAAGGACTCCTCAGACCCCCCCTCCTCCCCCCCTGCCCTCTCCATCCAGGAGGAGGATGTGCGCCGACAGTTTTTGAGGCTGAACAGGAGGAAGGCCCCCGGGCCGGTCGGTGTCTCCCCCTCCACCCTGGGACACTGCGCGGATCAGCTGGCCCCCGTGTTCACGGACATTTTCATCACCTCCCTGGCGCTCTGTCGCGTGCCGTCCTGCTTCAAAACCTCCACCATCGTCCCTGTCCCCAAAAAGCCACGGATCACAGGACTTAATGACTACAGGCCGGTGGTGCTGACGTCTGTGGTCATGAAGTCATTTGAGCGCTTGGTTCTGCCCCACCTCAAGGACATCACCGCCCCCCTCCTGGACCCACTGCAGTTCGGCTACAGAGCCAACAGGTCTGTGGATGATGCAGTGAACCTGGCCCTCCATTTCATCCTGGAGCATCTGGACTCCCCAGGAACCTACGCCAGGATCCTGTTTGTGGACTTCAGCTCTGCCTTCAACACCATCCTCCCTGGACTGCTACGAGACAAGCTCTACCAGCTCAGCGTGCCCGACTTCCTCTGCAGGTGGATCACTGACTTCCTGTCGGACCGGAGACAGCACGTGCGGTTGGGGAAGATTGTCTCGGACAATCGGACTACAAACACTGGGACTCCTCAGGGCTGTGTACTCTCCCCCTGGCTCTTCTCGCTGTATACAAACTGCTGCACCTCCAGCCACCAGTCCGTAAAGCAGATCAAGTTTGCGGACGACACCACCCTCATCGGACTTATCTCAGACGGTGATGAGTCCGCCTACAGGAGTGAGGTGGACCGGCTGGCTTCTTGGTGCAGTCACAACAACCTGGAGCTGAACGCCCAGAAGACAGTGGAGATGATCATGGACTTCAGGAAAGTCACAGCCCCACCGTATCCCCTCACCCTGATGGACTCCCCCACCCCCATCTCCATCGTGTACTCCTTCCGTTTCCTGGGCCCCACCATCACCCAGGACCTCAAGTGGGAGCCAACCATCAGCTCCCTCATCAAGAAGGCCCAGCAGAGGATGTACTTCCTGCGGCAGCTGAGGAAACTCAAAGTGCCGACCGAGATGCTGGTGCAGTTCTACACGGCCATCATCGAGTCCATCCTCACCTCCTCCATCACCGTGTGGTTCCCCGGCGCCGCAGACCGGGACAAACACCGACTGCATTGCATCGTGCGTGCTGCTGAGAAGGTGATTGGCTGCAGGCTCCCATCCCTCCGGGACCTGTTCTCCTCCAGGACCCGGAGGCGTGTGGGTCGGATCACAGCTGACTCTTCTCACCCTGGACACCGATTATTCTCCCTCCTCCCCTCAGGCAGGAGGCTACGGTCCATCCAGACCCACACCTCCCGCCACCTGAACAGTTTCTTCCCCTCCGCCATCAGACTCATGAACAATAACAAGACCCGATAGTTCAGTTAAAGACCCATGTAGGATAGAACCATCTGCACTACGTAACTTTATTTTACTGAACTGTGTGGTCTGATCACACTTAGATCTGCTGCTGTCATTCACCTGCACATCTGTGAATGGAACCCTGCTGCTGTTCTCATGTTAAAAAGGATGTTTATCTTTTCATAGTTCTTTTATATACATACAGATTATAATATTTATAAAGACTTTAGCCTTATGGCTCATTCTTTTTATTTTATTTTTTATTTTATTTCATTTTATTTTTACTTATGTTAAATGTTTTATGTGCACAACTGTACCGGAAAAAAATTCCTAGTTTGTGAACTTGTTCTCAAACAATGGCAATAAAAGCGATTCTGATTCTGATTGGCAGAGTTTGATGGGGACAGGGAAGAAGTCGGAGTGCCGACTGGGAGGAAGAGACTGCGGAGGAGGTCTACAGGCTTCTAACGATCTCTTATCATGCCATACTCCCCAGAATTATTTACTAATAATTAAAACACATGACACTGAAATATTTCTCTAATCGCGGCTACACAGGAGGAACAGGTTTTAGCGACCTGGTCTACCACTTCATCAGCTAGAACAGAGAAATGGTTTCAGTGATTCAGACGAGGAAGAGTGGAGCTGAACGAGGGCGGCGTTCCTGAACAGGGCCTTTCAGCGGATGGTTCTGTTGATGACGGTTTGTCTGAGAGGCTGAAAAAGAAGCTGGAATGTTGGGGAAACGTGAATTTAAACGATCCAGCAGACTCTCTTCACCTTACAGTTGATGTACCATCTCCTTCAAGAGTTAAAGTGATTTGTTTTGTCTTGAAAAGATTTTTGTTAGAGACACTGAGGTCTGATCATAGAAATATATATATATATATATTATCCAGAGTTGTCAAATATTCAACAAAATCTAAATCCAACTATGGGTGTGTAGAGTAAAACTTTTAAGAAATAAATCAAAGAAATTAAGCATTAAAATAAACATACAGATCTTTTTTTGTTTACAAAAAAGCTGCTAGCCCACCAGAACCTTCTGGTTGATGTTTCTGGCCCACATGGTGAAATGTTTGGACGCCATGGCTATAGCTGAAGATCCTGCAGGTTTCTGCCAGTTTCCTCCCAGCAGGGAAGATTTACCAGCAGCTACAACCTGCAGCATTCTGGCCCGTTTCTTCTAAAATAAATAAATAAATAAATAAATAAACCTAAAATAGAAAATGAAATTGGGATGAAATCCTCCCTTTTCTGGATGAATAAACATCTTTTAGGATGTTTTTTTTCCTTCATTTCTGCCGTACGATATCTATATTCATAAATCACTGCAAAATATACCAGCAGTGCTGTACAGATAAAAATTTTATCAATATCGATATTCATATTAATCAAAACACTTTCATTGGTTATAAATGACTTGAAAGTTTATAGTTTATGTGGTTCTTTGTTAATATTATTGCAATGAAAAAGGAAACTAAAGACTTTAAAAAGGTGAAAATTATTTTGTTGTGGCATTATGACCACTAAAAAAGGCTTGCCAGGTTTGTGAGCCGTCAGAAAGGCTGATTCAGAGCAACGCGCTAACGCTCAGCGCTAACCCGACCACGGATGCAGCTGCAAACACACAGGTTAGCTGACTAATGCTTGCAGGGAAAGCTGGAACAACTGGAATCACAATCCCAGAGAAATACCAGAAAGGTTTGGCGTTTGCTGAAAAACAAACGCATCCGGACTGGTTTATAGTTGACAGGAAGCTCCTTAAAGTGCAACGCCTCTTTACCATCTCATGCTACCAACAGCGACAATTATCCTCCAAGTCTGCAGAAACGGAAACCATTAAAGACATGACTGGAAGCAGGGACTTGGCTTCAGTTGTGTTAAATTTTTGGTTTGTAGAAAAGGAGCAGGACATCTGAGTCGGACCAGGTAACATGTGGGAGACTAAAAACGCCTGAGGTTTCTCAGAATGCACTCAACCAGCTTCATTTACTGGTTTCTTTCCAGATGTTTCAACAGATGAAATACTAAGGTTGCATTCACACCAGCCCTGAATCCAACCCTAGTTTGTATGCGCAGAAAGTTTCGTTGGGGGAGGTGTGAATGGGCAACCAAACTCTGATTTGGACCCAAGTAGCGACCTCTATTCCACCCAAAAATGTAACGTATTTTACGGACTATAAGCCACTACTTTTTTTGCCATGCTTTGAACCGTGTGGCCAATAATCCGGTGCGGTTTATTTAAGGATTCTTACAGCTAACGGCCACTAGAGGGGCTCCTCAATCCATGGATTGTACAAGTCACGTCTTCACTAAAGGATACCGTTGTGCCTCTCTGCCTTTAAGAAGACCGGAAGAGAGAGAGAGAAGGAGGAGGAAGTTTGCGCGAACAATGAAAGCAAAGTGGAACGAGAGTGAGACGGTTTGCAAAAACAAGTTTTCATGCACAAACCATCATTTTGGAAAACAAACGAAGAAATAGATTTAATGCTGCTTTTAGGTTTAAGGCAGTTGATTTGGTTTTTAAAGAAGTAAATAGAGCAACAGTGGCTTCATGTAGCGTTAGCAGCAATGAATCAATAGTGAGACGATGGCGACGCCAGCGTGAAAAAAATTTCAATATATTTAGACGAAAAAAAGCTTCCAGGCGCAAAAAAGCAGAAACACCGACCACTTTTCCGACAATCCCCGCTTCACGAAGTCTTACATTCGGTAATTAAAAGTTAAAACAGCCGTGGCTTTTTTTTTGGCGGCTTGTATTTGTACACATTTTTTACCTAAAAAATAGACTGTTCGGCTTATAATCAGATGAGCTTTATAGTCCGGAAAATACGGTAGGTTTCAGTTACCCCTGCACACACCCATTTCAATATCGAATTCAAATATTTTGAATTGGATATTGATAATCGGTTCTAACTCGAGAATCAAAATAGATTCTTGAAATAAGAACTGATGCCCAGCTCTACAAATAAAAACGTAGGTGGAGTGCCTCCTTCAGGATAAAACTTTACACTGCCGTTAAATTTGAAGTGGGCTTTGCTACCTACTCAGCCTGGGTTTCTGACGATTGAGTCCTGCCGTTTTGGAGGATAAAACAAGCTCAATCACCACCACACCTCCGCAGAGAGTTGGAAACTTGTGAACCATTGGCCGAAAACGATACACCTCAGGGCTGCTCGCCTCATCCACAGAAACATCCTCGCTTAGTCTCTTCCCTCTGGAGGAGGTGAAGAGAAATAATTAGCCTCAGAATTGCCCCAGCTCAGAGGCAATGGAGCTCACATCGTTATTGCTTTGCATCTTTCTGGCTGTCTGTGTGCGTGCAATTGTAACGCCTCATTTTTTTAGCCGTTTTTCAAAACAGAAAATGTGGGAGGAGTCAAGACTCTTTTAGGGGGTGAGTTACTCTTTAAGTCCCTGCTTCCGTAATGATCTAATTATGTACCCGATCTACTGGTGTTACTCCAGGAAGAACCCAGAACAACATCTACTGCTCTACAGGCCTCGCCGCCTCAGTCATGGTTCAGGAGTTTCCATCAGTTTCAAGGTGAAGATAACTGCTCTGACTTATAATGGAGTCGTCTTGCAGTCAAAAACCGTCAGGATGATGCTCAAGAGTCCAGAGGAAATGTTCTGTGGACTGACCTCCTGACGGTGCGTCTCCTGTTACGTCTGGTGTAAGCTACCAGCCCATCAGAGCTACAGTCACACATTGTGTAGGTATGGCACAATAAACAGCTAAATCAGCTCAATAATTCTTCAAGCCAGGATCATTTCCATTTTCTCGTCTTTGTCTTTCTACCAGAGACTGGAATAAAAAAAAGGCACAGATGGTCCATATAATGGTGGTGGCAGAGTATTATGGGATGTCTTGTTTCATTCAAACTGGTAGATTTTCCTGTTTTTCTTGTCTGAGCAAAGCGATTCCTATCTTTGCTTTTGGTTGTTCATTTACATTTATTGGATATTAAAAATGTTTCCAGCTGCAGTGGTAAATGTTATTCAAAAATAAGGGTCCAGGGCAATGCTCTCATGAAATATCATTTTGGATTATTTTCATTCAAAAGAATCAATCTGGAGCCCTTTGAGGAAAGAAAGAACAAAAAACAAGGACAGTTACAGGCCTGGATAAATGTATAATAATAATAATAATTGATTTATATATAATTATGTGTAAAATATAGCTGTTGGTAGAACAGGTGCTACAGAGGCGGATTTTTTGTAGCAGAGTGGAAAGTTATAGCATCAGCATAAAATGTAAATTATTAACTTTACAAACAAAATATAATGCAGTTTAACACAAAATTAAAAAGGACCCAATAAAAAGTGAATGCATAGAATTACATTATCTGAAAGATTTAATTTTAATTACGAGCAAAAACAGGGTTATTTAAGTAGTGTACAGTACACAGACATGTTTACGTTCAATTCAATTCAGTTTATTATTTCACAACAGATGTCATTTGAAGGTGCTTTAAAAGAAAATCATTTCAATACAATTATACAAACATTACAGTCAGTTAAGTGTTTTTTATTTAAGGAATCCCAGCAGATTGTGTTGAGTCGTTGACATGCAAAGCAATAGCATCGTAAGCTCCATCGCCTCAGAGGGGGGCAAAGATTAGGTTCTGTCTCATCTGTTTCATACTAAATGGCTCTTCAGATTTTTTGCAACGTCACTCAATATATATTTAAACGAAAATATGTTTTTTACATAATTTTCAATTTTTTAAGAATATATATATCATCCATTTGGTACTCAAATAAATATCAATATGGAACATTGTTAGCACAGTTAAGAGGCTACATTGTCACCTAAACCTCAAATAAATAAAATGGCTATTAAATGCAATTTTAAATGCATAAAGACTCTAAAATGTGACCAGCTCTGATTGGGTCCCCGCTAGAAGAACATCTCTGCTTTTATTTTGATGCTTCAGTCAAAGAACCACACAGCCCTTTTTAGCTCAACTTAATTAACCTTTATTATGCTCCTGCTCAGCAGGAATGAACGTTTGGGAATTGCTAGTCCTCAGTAATTCTTAAAACTCACAGGAGTCTCTGTGTCAGGAGAGAATGAGAAAGAATTTTCCCTCACATTGGTCGCAGAACAGCACTGATTCTGACGCTGTAACTTTGATTTCTCACGGGACTAAAAGTAAACGACGAGCTGCGTTCTCGGGCTCAAAGATCGACTCATTTCGATTAATTATGAGTGTAGCACAGACAACATTCACTTGGTGCAAAAAGAGCTTTGTTCCCCTGCTAAAGTTAACATCGCGCAACTGAAATGACTAGAGATGTGGTCAGTAGAAATAGACTTCAGTCCTAAATAACTCAGTGAGTTGTGAAAAGTAACTGAAACTCCAGCTCCTATCAATCACATACTTTCTTTCTTCTTCTGGTGGCGTTGGGGAGGATTATCCTCCACAATATTTCACCCTGTGGTCAATGGTCAAACGGGTTAATCCACTAAACTTTGCTCTAATGGATAAAGCAGTCAAAAAATGTTTTAACATCGGATCTACACGAATCATGCAAGCGACCTATTTTGGATTCAGAAAGGTGAATTCTGCCAAAATGTGATGGATTTTCATGTCTGATTATTATAATAGTAGTTTAAAATGGTCTCGAAATGACAGTAATATTTTTTATTTCAATAATTTCTGGGGAAATTCATCATCCGGCAGATTTTATTGTTGTGAACACCCTACATGGTGGTGGCAGTGTAATGGTCTGGGCTGCTTTAGGAACGGAGGGAACCATGAACTCTACGACGTGCCCTAAAATGCTGAAGGAAAATGTCTGAGCAGCAGTTCAGCTCATGACCTTAAAGCTGGGAACAATTGGGTTATAAAAGAACTGCCCTGAGTCCTCCTCTGAACAGCAAAGCAATAAATTAGGAAGTTAGGGGTTTGGAGTGTCCTAATCAAACAGCAAGTGTAAATGGCTCCTCCAGAAACGCTAGAGTTACTGCTGCCAACCATTATTTAGGGGACAAATACTAAACCACAAAGAGTTGATTGCAGAGCAGATGTGTGTTGACTGAGGTTAGCTTTGCCTCATTGGATCTCGTTTGTTCTGTGATATGGAAGAATTCCATACAGATGGAGATAAGGATAAGGATGATTCAGTCTCCATTGGAGTTTTAACATATTTATTTCAACGGTACAGCAATAGTCTCTCCCTCCAAGACTGTTTCTGCCTGCCTGTTTGTGTGGGTGTGTTATGTTAGCGCTACACTAGCCAAAAAGCACGGAGGAGTCCTTCCGTTACATCAGTGTAGGTAAGAGGTCAACTTAAGCTTGGTTTATGTTTGATACATCCACGTGGAGCCGTGCGGACCAATGGCCAAAATACATCATTTCAGCACTCAAGCCTCTCCGCGCGGCCACCGCGGAGACCCAAATTTCCGAAATTTTGAAACAACATGGACGGTCCCGCGCAGAAAAACATGGCTGGGTAATAACATCACTGATGTACAGAGTTCAGCAACATATTATTAGATGTAGAGAATTATATCCATATTCCAAGGACATTTTTTTTTATAAAAAAGACGTAAAGAATACAAGTTTTCCAGATATTGTTTAGCTTTTCTTTAAATGGAAAGAAAATGAATGGTCTCTGAAGCATGGAGTACCTCAAGGTTATGCCCTTGGCCCACTATTTTTTTGGAAGAAGGCCCAAGAGAAAGTACTGAAGAGGTGGTGCTGATTTAAAAAAAACTATAGGATCAGTTATTTGGAGATTGTTTGGCGCCAAAGTTTCAGGTGCTAAGCAGGTTGGTCAGTAGGACATGTCAAAACAGGTGTTAAAGAACTCCAGAACTACGAATCTCTACCACCGTTTATACCAGCGACACAAGGAACAGTATAAAGAGTGAGTAAAACTCAGTTCTGCAGGCTGCAATTATCCTGCAGTGAACCTGAGTAAGGCATCTGACCTTATAGTAGGGATGTGTATGGGCAAGAATCTTCCAATACGATATGTATCATAAGATCAAGATACAAATGGGACGATATAATATATTGCGATACCATGATTAAGACTAAATATTGTGATTTTCAAACTGAATTTACCTGTACAAAAACGGTCACACCATTCTGAGCACTCCAACCTGTTACATAATACAACTCATTCAGTTTTATTAGTAGATCTAGTTGATCAACTCGAAGGTAGGTGAAAACAGCCACCAACTAGTGATCTTCTAAATCTTAGAAACCTGTTTAATTTTGGATTTTAATTGCCACGTCTTTTCGTAAAAAAAATTACTCAGTGGTTCTTTATAATTTTACATGAGGCCAAATTAATGACATCCAGATGAAGTGATTGATTTAGAAGTTTCCTTTTTAAAGGTTCTTGTCCAAAAAAAATAACTTCTGTCTTGTCTGAATTTAAGAGTAGAAAATTTAGGGTCATCCAGGTTTTTATGTCTTCCAGACATGCTTGTAATCTACCCAATTGATTGATTTCATCAGGTTTTATGGATAAATATAATTGTGTGTCATCAGCATAACTGTGGAAATTCTTACCATGTTGTCTAATTATTTTACCAATTGGGAGTATATATATAGTAAAGAGAATCGGTCCAAGTACAGAACCCTGTGATACTCCACAGGTAACCCTTGAGTGTGAAGAAGATGTATCATTAACATGAACAAACTGGAATCTGTTGGACAGATATGATTTAAACCAGCCTAGTGCTGTTCTCTTGATCCCTACAACATGTTCAAGCCTTTCTAAGAGAATATTATGATCGACTGTGTCAAAAGCAGCCCTGAGATCTAACAAGACCAGAACAGTCACAGATCCATTATCTGAGGCCATTAGAATATCATTAGTAACGTTACCAGTGCTGTTTCAGTGCTATGATGAGCTCTAAAACCTGACTGAAATACTTCAAACAGGTTGTTGCTGTTTAGATGCTCACATACTTTATAGTCTGGTAGACTCACTTCAACTGGGGATGGAAATTACAACAGTTTAGCTTTTAAGCCTAGTTTCTATTTCTCCGTCAGCAGGTTTGCTTCCAGATGCAGACATATACATATTAATGGGCACATTTTTTGTGTTGCAAAGCAATTCCCCACCAGGAGTTTTTATGGTAGGTCTCCCTACCATTGCAGTGTTGTGTCCGGTCAACAAGAGTTTATTTTCTTCAGCTTGTGAGCGCATTTGCACTTAGACGTTTTTCTGTTAAATAGTACTCCGCTCTTCCACTCCATTCTCTATTGTTTTGCTCGACCAGGACAGCAGGGGGTGTTAAGTTTTCATGGCGTCTTTGCCTACTTTCACACAGCGCCGGTTCTGTTTTTTTCTAGGCTGGTGAATGTATTTCTTCCTCAAGGAGCAATGAACGACAGAAAGTAAGTTTTGGTTAAGCTGTAAAGCTTTTTACTAGAAGTGCAGATTATAGAATACTCTAGTAACACATGGAAATAAACACAGCAGCCTTCGTTGGTGTTTTCCTACACCTCCTAGTGTTCAGAATCGCCAAAGGAACAGATTAGATAAGTTATCCTTTCAATATAAAGCATATAGTGGCCAAACGCTGCATTAACTACTGATTACAGGGACGATAGAGCCCCATTCTGGTGATGCCATCTCTGGTTGTTGCTCAAACTGACCAATCAGATGCAAACGCTCTCCGTCGATTGAGACGGATAGTTAAAATTTGGGCCTCTACTCCGTGCGTCCTTGCGCAGGTGACGGAGAGCCCTTGCGTTGATGGATAATGGCGTTGCATCAATCCGTCTCCGGAAAAACGCAGAAGCATAAACTAGGCTTTAATCTGCAACAGAATTTGTTGAAGGTCCCTACGCAAACAGTCGCCTCAATGTCTGTCGAATATCCAATGTAAAACTGACTTCACTGCTAACACCTGCAGATTAAATAAGCGGTTCTCCACCCGGTCCTCAGAAGCGAAAAATGTGTTAAAAAACAACTGAGGGTGGATAAACCTGCTGGTCTCAGCTCTCAGTAACTGGGCTACGTCTACACTCTGGTATCGGTGAGTAGCTGGCTAGCTTTAGCAGCTGAAGTGAATTAGAATCAGCTTTATTGACAAACTAAACCAAACGTTTCAGCCATTAATAAAGTGCCATAAAATGCTTAAAAGATTAAAAAGCATCACGATAAACCTTCAATTTAAATTATCAACATAATTTAATATATATATATATATATTTTATAATGGTTAATAAGATTACTTTTCATTGTATTTAGTGATGATACTTAGGTCTTATCGATAATTATCTATATCAATCAATATGACCATTCCCTTTATCGATATGCTCTTTTTCTATTTCCTCCAGCAGTACCTTGAGTTTTAGTCCGCTTCCCGCTTTAGAAGCGTCTCCGGTCCACTTGGTATCCACATATGTGATCCAACAGAACCAATTGAGCCAATATCTAGGCTTAAAGGTGGACCAGAGTTCACTTCAACCCTGACATTTTAGTTGTTTTCTATCATTTGGACCGACGGGATCAAATAAATCTGGTCATAGTGAAATGGCTGAATTCCCCCACCAGTCATCCAGCTCTACAGAGACATAGTGAGGAGCCATTCATTTGATTCAGGTGTGCTGGATAAAGGATGCGTCCAAAACTTGTAGGATAGTAGCTCTTGAGAACTTGAGTTGGACACCCCTGCCCTGGAAGGTTACGGGGGATGGAATCACACCAGGGACAAGTGGTGGCCCACAACTTACAGCCAGTGCGGTAGCTATTGACCATCTATTGCCTACCATTCCGGGGTGACCCAAGAATCAATAAAAACAGCACCCTAAGAAAGGGAACCAGCCCTATTTGTGTTGTTCCTGATCGCAGAGTCTCCCCAAACCCCAAACCTTAAAGCCCTAAGGGACAATAGTAAGTTTAAAATAGGGTGCACACACCTACACACTGAGGACAAGGGTTGGGTGTCGAGGGGCCGGTGTGAGGCACCCATGGGGCTCGAACTGTCGTGTTTGCGTCAACACGCCGCTGACCAGACCAGCGAATCCCAAGGAGCAGTCTCCCACAGGGTTTGGCCTAGCAAGCCCCCCGCCACCAGTCGCCCAGTATCTAGAGATGAGCTTCCAGGCCAGCCAGGACCCCACGGGCCCCATCAAGAACACCCAGCCTCCAAATCAACTGTCCGTCAGGGTCTGACAAGTCGTTAAAAAAAGCAACAAAGGGGCTAAGCTGGGAACACTGCAGAGCTGAGCAATGCACCAATTTCAAAAATAGCGCCACAACTGTTGGTGTGTTTGTTCAGGGTAAATGCAGCTAAATTCCAACCTTTGAGCGCATAGTACCGACAGACAAGTGGTGAAAGTATTTATTTATCAACATCCTCATCATGAGCTGGTGGTGGCAATAAATTAGACCAGGGGTCACCAACTTGGTGCCGGCGGGTATTAGTGAGCAATTAACATGTGACAAACATAGCATATCAACATAGAATTATTATCACATAACTAGAGATAAACCAACTGTGTAATGTACCGGTAGCCCTTCATATTACCGAACCTTTAAGTGGATGGTAGATAGTATCAAAAAGGTTGATGACCCCTGAATTAGACAGTGAAGGCTGCCACTGAGATTCCTATGTAGGAAAAACAGAGTTATCAGCGGTTCATCAAAATAACCCATTCTAGCCCCATCCTGGTACGCAAGAATTAGCAAACATACCATTTACACCTTAAAGGATTTGGAATTAGAGGACTGGCCGAACATTTTGGAACTGGTTTTGTTATCAAAAGTATTAGTATGCTTTGTTGGCTCCAGCACTACGCAAACCGAGGCAACGAACCACTAAAAACCTTCTGAGTATTAATACGGTTGATTGTGTTTTGGTCAGAGCAGAAACCGAGTCCAGTCATTCCCTTAAAGTCACACATTTCTTCATATTTCTCCTGTTTTTTTACATCCTTGGCTTCACTTTGGGTGCATGTTTTACACACTTGTAAACGCTAAAAATTCTGATTCATGTGATCTTTAGCACATCTGTGAAGAGTGCAACACGTAGCTAAACTTTGCAGGAGCAACTCACAAAGTCCGTGATTATCGAGTCAAAAACAAGAAATTTAGCAAAATCACAAACTGGTTACTTTAAACGTGTAGCTCCAGATACCATTAGCTACCGAAACAAAATGTTTTACAGAATTTCCTTTAGAGCTGAAACAACTAATCGATTTAATCGATTATAATCGATTTTTAAAATGGCTGACAACTAATTAAGTCATTGATTAGTTGCTTTATAGTCATGTGTTAGCTTAACCCTTTAACATTCCCATCCGCCATTTGTACTTTTTCAAATCCATTATATTCTTTAATACAATTTCAATTTCAGAAGCAGAATTGTGCACAACTCACAATTTGCAGCCTGCTGTCTCTCACAAATCTAATCTTTGAAATGTTTGAGTTCGTTTAATTGAAAGCAGAAGATCCTAAATTTAAAAAGCCACATTTACTCCAACACCCCACAGACCATGAAAATGTTGTGTTTAGTGAAGGTAGGTTAATTATTCTGAGAGCCCCAATGTTGCCCCAAAATACTGCCCAACCAAGTCAGTCTCCGTCATTCTCGAAATGAAAATGTAATCTTTTCATTACGAGATATAATAATATGCTGTACATGAATTTTTATGGAATTCTACCTCATTTTATCTTTTTATGCCAAAAAATGATTCTGTACAAATTTCTTGCACTGTTGCACTCATGTTACGCACTGTGTTCAGGTCCAATAAAATGGATTACAGCGAACTGCACAATTCTCTTGTGTTTTCATTGTTGTTCATTGTAATTTATAAAGGTGAAAGTAATAACCTGCACGGTGGCGCAGTGGTTATCACTGTTGCCTTGCAGCAAGAAGGTTGTGGGTTCGTATACCGGCCTAGGGTCTTTCTGCATCTCCCCGTGCATGCGTGGGTCCTTAGGTGTGAGTGTGTGTAGGTTGTTTGTCCTGACTGTCTCTATGTGGCCCTGTGATGGACTGGCGACCTGTCCAGGGTGTACCCTGCCTCTCGCCCGTTGACAGCTGAAGATAGGCACCACCCCCCACCCCCCGCGGCCCATTAAGGATTCAGCGGTTAAGAATGGGTGAACGTAATAGCCAAATACAATTATTAATAAAAGCGATTAATTAATTAATCGATTAATAGTAAAAATAATCGACAGATTAAGTGATTATGAAAATAATCGTTAGTTGCAGCCCTAGTTTCGTTTAATATTACCAGAAGCTGCGTCCACATTCATTCCCACACCAACGTAATCAACATTACAGTAGAGACCTGCCAAAGCGCTCCAGTCAAAACTAAACTCCTTACTGCAACCTTCCTTTAATCACAAACGGTCATTATCTGTGTATCCTGAATATTTTCTTTGCCATTTGCTGCAGAAAACTCTTATATAAAAGGTTTACTACTGAATCCAACTGTATGTACTCACCTCTCATCAGGCCCCAACTTAGTAACCACTGTAGAGTTTTTTCCTCCAAACCAGTTCCAGGGCTCCCTGGACTCAGAGTCAGAACTCAGAACTGGGTTTGGCGTCAGACCGGAGTAAACAGCGTTCCGGTGACCATTCAGATAAGTCGGGATTCCAATATGGCGACGGGGAACTGTAGGATAGTTAATCTAGCGGTGCAGCTAGTGCTGATGCAAACATCATCTAAAGCTGTACTTTCCATATGCCAACACTACTTTTATTTTATTAAGTTTACAGTTGTAGACTTTACTTGTAAGATTGATTCCAGACAAGCCTGTGAATATTCTCATTCATCCAGGTCATGGTTATCTCAAGGAAATTTCAATTGAACGCACCAATCGTTGTGTTCAATTGAAATTCTTACAGTTTCTTGTACAATAAAGACTTTTCCACCACCAGTGAGGCTGGTAACGTGTTACTTAGCAATGTGTTACTTCTAATATGACCACTTTTTCAGTAACAACTAATCTTTAAGTGCTACTTGTTACAACTTTAGTCATTTTTTTTAAGCAAAAAAATGTGGTACATGGCATCAAAGGCGGTAAAAGCAGCATAAAAACAAGCAATAATAGCGGTAAATATGATTGTAAATAACTTCTACAACACAGTTGCCATCTTTATCTGTCATAATCTGAAGATTAACCAGCCGATTATCTCATCCACGGTCGCCATGTTTGTTTTGTTTCTACCCTACAAATCTGGCCTCAGTCTGAGTTCTGTACTCTGCCCCCTGGTGGAAATATCCAGTAAAACGCAGCCTGTTACAGATGTTAACATGAGGTTAAAAAGTTAGTATATTTCTGGACTTACTGTTTAAATGCATTTCCAATAAAGTGAGTATTGGGAAAAACTGTTATTGTTTTTATTTTGAAACAGTGAAGTGTTACTGGCAGCTGCCAAGTAACTAATAAAGTAATTAGTGATCTAGTTACTTTTAAAATAACAAAATTAGTAAAGTAACTAAATCGCTTAGACTTTACAAACAGGAAGTCTGACTTCAGAGGGCGTTCTACCAGGGGTTGCGTTAACGGAATATTTTCCGCATTTGATCGTTTTTCGTTTACACTCAATAGTTCAGGTACAGCGTTAAGTTTGTACTTCTTCGTCCGCAAAGGTGCGGAGACACGCAATGCGATTTTCCGTCGAAGGGCTCTCTGAGTGATACGCAACGACGGACGGGGTTCATGAGAACAATGCTCTATATATATAGATAAACAAGTGGACATTTTGCATGTTTTCCTATGGGTCCGACTCGCTCATCAAAACAGCTTTCAATGTGAAATGAATGAAGGAATTAATTCATGAATAGCTTTATTGTCACTGAACCAGAGGAACAACGAAATGTAGTTTTCTTTATGAAAGAGTCACCTCAGTCTACAAGTCAACGTGCTGCAACAGATGTGCACAGTCTACCTGCTTCCTGAAGTGGGGAGGAGATTGTGGGACAGCAAAAGCAGTGATGACAGGGAAAATATGCGCATATGTAAGGGTGTGAGTCCGTGTGTGCGTCAGTAGCCCATGACCTCCACACAGCTCAATCCCACAGTCTGTTTGCCTATGATGTAATTTGTGTCCTTGGAGAGCTGAGCCAGCTCATAGTTGGTGTGGGATTAAGGTTGGGGGATGGAGCGTCCTTCTACATTCACATCCAAGGGAGTATGTTTGGTCTAAGCCGAATCCCATTTGATAAGAAATGCACAGTCAAAGATCACTTTTCCTTCTTAGCCTTAGAGTATATCAAAGTGGTCTCACTTCTAGCCAAATCAGGCATCATTTCCAGCCAGCCATCTGAGAGCTTATCCAAGTTGTTTCCCCACACAGCAAGAAATGAGCTAATGCTCGAAAATCGCAAGAGTCTGAGCGTTACAACAGCCATGCAGCTTCCCGCTTCCAGGCAGCCTGCCAATTTCTGCATTAAAAGCCAAAATTTCACAATACCTCGGAAAATCCACCATGCAATAATCAGCAAATATCCAGTTATCATGAATCCAGTTATCCAGATGTTTCTAGTGTCTCGATGGTCAAAGTGAGAGACCCAGGATCCTCCACAGTAATCCATTGGTACTCGCTTGCTCAGGAGACCTTCTGACCAGCCCATATCCAGATCCCCTACGGATGTGTATTGGCAAGAATCAGGCAATACGAAATGCATCACAATACAGAGGGAACGATACGAGATTTTGCAATATATCGCGATACAATCAGTAATACTATATATTGTGATTTTCAAAACTGAATTTAACTGTACTGTCACATCATCCTAACCATTCCAACCTGCTTTATTCACAACTCATCCAGTTTTATTACTAGTTCTAGTTGATCCACTGGAACGAAGGAGGGGGAAAAAAAGCCCCCAACCACCAGTGCTACTTTCAGTTTTACTGCCAAAATGATTGGGGTGTCAGAATTTCATTAAAATTCTTAAAAATAAAAAATCTATTATTTGCTCTTGAATATCGATACAATATCATGACATAAAACATCGCGATATATTGGCATATCGATATTTTCTTTCATCCCTAAGATCCACAGTTGGTTATTTCGGAGGAGAATGCACTGGCTGAGTGCCGGAAGTATATGTGCCGACACCAGCAGACACAAATAGTTCAGTCGCAATAGTCCATCATGGCTTTTTTAACAAGCCTTAGAGCATCATTATAAGCCACTTGTAGTCACTGTTTTTTTAATAATTGCACTAAAGGTGAGCTGTGGAACAGCAAAGTACAGTATGACAAAAACAAGTTCAATTTTACATCATCAGAACAAAATCCAAACTTTCGAGACGGTACATTTGCTTGTACATATAACGTCCGACACTGATGGTAAACATCATCAGACAAGTGATCTCTGGTCACATGACCCAGATATTTTACTTCGCCTGAGACTCTCAATAGATTGTCAGAGAACTTAAAAACAGAAAATGTCATGCATTTATTTTCTTTAGTTCGACAGATCGTGATTGCACCTTTAGCCTGACTGTGCTTGACATCATGCTGTTCACTGTAGACAGAGATGCTGGAGACCAGCTGAACTTGGGCTGAACACCACTAAGTCATCAGCGTACATTGGGTGATTTACAGCCAGTTCTACTCATGTCTAACTGCTTACAGAGGTCATTCATGTAAAAATTAAACAACACAGGCGCTAATATACCTCCTTGTCAGACAACGTAACAGACTTGAAATTCCAATGAAGAGCAAATCATAAAATGACAAAAAACTAAATACCATAATTTATAAAAACTTATAAGACTTATACTCCAGTGCAGTCCATATATGTTTGTTCCTTCTTTATTATACTTTTCGGCTGGTGCGACTTCTACTCTGGAGCGACTAATAATCCGAAAAATACGGTAATTCTTGACAAAAGTGTACAAAAACACAAACTAAAAATATTTTATATGTCAAACATTTTAGTGCCTACATTTACTCAACAGTGGACCCGCCGCTGTTGGGCGTTGTCGCTGTAACAGGCATTTGGGTAGCGAGACCTGCATTTTTCAGCTCCTATTTGCCGCCATCTACTCCAACATTAACCGGTAATTACATATCGATTCATCTCAGCAGCTTTTCAGTAGCCTTCAGTAGTCACACATTTATATGTTGATCTTGACATTCAATGCCAGCGCTTCAGTTCTGGCAATCAAACAGCAGGGTCGCCATCAAGAAAATCCCCAGGATCCTCCTTTATATCCTTTTTATGTCTGCTCATTTATGAGATGCATTCAAATTTTACATACAATGTATTGTTTGTTTCATTGCTCCCTGAGGGGAGAATGCATTCACAAGCTGAAGAAAATAAACTAGTTAATCAGAAACGTCACTGCAGTGAAAGGTAGACCCGCCATGAAAAGGTCAACACCCCCTCCTGTCCGTGTGGGGAACTGCTTTGCACTACCAGCCTGCCTCAAAAGACAATGAGCGTTTTGGTCATTCATAAGACCAATGTTGCAGCAATATTGCATTAATATTACTATCCAGCACCAATATTCGCACAGAGCAATGCCACCACGGCCCATTCTTAAGATTTATGAAGGCCGGCAATATCACCTGGATATACCAGAACTTTGTATCTGATGAGAAAATATTCTGACACACCAACACAGAAGTATAAACAGAAAACGTCCCCATCAAAACTTGTGCATGTGGGTGCAAATTTGCTGACGGAGAAGTATAAACTACAACCAAAGCCTTTGGAGCGGGTAGCTACAAAGAGCCCAGTGTCATGCTGCAGGATTTCCTCCTACTGAGGCAATAGCTTGCAGTCAGGAAACGGCTCTTTCAGAAAGATTTTCAGACTTCCGATCGCTACAGATGGAGAAATGTTCCACGACTTTAAAACTCTGGCTGAAGTGGAGCTTAATTCCAGCCTCCAAGTACGGCAGCGGGCGAGGATTCGGCCTCCAGAACAACATCTAAACTCCCATGAGAAGTTATCGGTATGGGGCTAAAATAAAAAACAGAAACCTCTTTCCTATTTTATAACAAACAAATCATTTCGATCTTACAGACTGGAAGGGTTGCAGTCACATGACTATGTTCTGACTCTGCCCCTTTCAATCTGAAACAGTGAGGGAAGACAGCTGCCAACGTAGCAACTTTTTAGCCATATTCAGCCATATTGTAGACCCCTCATGCCTCCGATTAATAAAAATTACTAACTTTATATGATGTTATTGGACTGCCACAACCGCTTATTTTGATAATCCCCTAATCACCAATTATTTGTCGGTTAGACGACCAATCTATAAACTGTATGTTCTTGCAGCAGCTCTAATATAACCTCGTTATATCCAAAATACTTACTTTTAAGATGATAGTTGATTGAACATTTATGAGCTAATTAAAATAAAACATTAGCGTTCTAGAAGAAAACGTTTTCAAAGGGTGATCATCAAAAATCATCGCTGGCACTGTGAATGTTGCAGCTATAGAGTAAAACAACAGCATCTTCAGTCAGCAGCCTCATTAGAACAGCTGTAATATAGACTGAACCTTCCAGAAAGATCCTTCTTTCCCACAGCCATTTAACATCTATTCAGTTTAAAATTCCATTCTGACAAAATAAGTATTTTGTTTTTACTGTAATAATAAAAGTAAGTAGCAGGGGGGTTTTTTGTCCGTTAGGCTGCACGGTGGAGTAGTGGTTAGCACTGTCGCCTTGCAGCAAGAAGGTTGTGGGTTCGTTCTGCTGGCCCAGGGTCTTTCTGCATGTTTTCCCCGTGTATGCGTGGGTTTCCTCAGGGTACTCCCGCTTCCTCCAACAGTCCAAAAACATGACTGGTTAATTGGTCTCGCTAAAGGTGTGAGTATGTGCATTAGGGGTGTGAGAAAGAAAAGAAAAAAAAAAAAAATCGGTTCACGTCTGAATCTCGAATCCTATTTAACAAGATTCAGAATCGATCCGAAATGTTTGAGAATCGATTGTCAAAAAAAAAAGTTTTTCCGAACCTTTTTACATTTTCGCTTCGCGTAGTGTTTGTCATGCAACGGCCACCATCGCATTGATAGGTCTGATGCGCCGTTTTCTAGCTAGTGCTAGCGCTAGCTAGCTGAAGCCGCTAGGCTAAAGCTTCAGCATGAAACACGAAAGAGAAATCCAGCCCGCCCCGTCTTTCCTGAAGGTAAATGTTTGGGCCGTCTAAAAGGTCTTCTCCATGCTAATGACACTCTTGGCCAAATTTTTTTTTTATAAATCTGCAAGTATATAAGAGTGATCTTTCTTTATAAGCTACACATAAAAACTTTCAGGGAAGTCGGAAATATATGCCGAGTTCAATAACGGTAGGACTTTTGAAATTTCTAACAAAAACAATGAAAATAATAACATAGGCCATACATTTCTGTTTAATGATGGTTGATAAGCAACATTTGGTGCATACTAAATATTTTCAATGTATTTTCTACTACGTACCAAAGAACAAACAGACATTTTTTTTTCTTCTTAAAATATATAAGCTTTTTTTTTTCAAGACTAAAAATTTTGCTTAAAAGGTCTTGGATGTCCAGTTGCAATTTCATGTCTTGTTACTTTTGAACCAGTTCCCTTCTCTCAACATAGATTGTAAAATCCATTTTGTGTTGATGCCCTTTTACATTCATGGCTCACTTCATCACAGACGCTTGGCAGATCAAGTTGTGTGTATTAACACAAATGATGGATGAAAGAGTATTGATTAAGAAATTTATTTTTTTTTAAATCGAGAATCGTTTCTGAATCGAATCATCACCCAGAATCAGAATCGAATTGAATCGTGAGATGTTGTAAGATTCCCATCCCTAATGTGCATGCATGGACTGGCGACCTGCCCAGGGTTTACCCCGCCTCTCACCCGTTGACAGCTGGAGATAGGCACCATCTCCCCCGCGACCCCTTAAGGATTAAGCGGTTCAGAAAATGGATGGATGGACTTCAGCTTTGATGTCCTGTACACAGCAGCTGCACTGTATTCCATGTCGCGTTTGAGAACGGATCAGAACCAGCCTCCAAGCAACAGCTTGGGTCGAAGAGAATGTCATATGAGAGAATCTGGACATTTTCATCGATCTATGAAGAGAATTTAAAAAGCTGAAATGTCCAGAGAAAAGAGAACATCGCTATACTGTTGATGCTAATGTTAGGAGCTAACAGACTAGTTAGCTTACAGAGGCTACAGTAACTCTTCATCCACAGTGAGCTTCCCTTTACGATGCTCCAGTAACGCCGCTGTTCTGCCATGGAAAGCAGGTTGTACCTTGTTTTAATTTTGCATTATAAATAAGTCTCTTTTTATTTAATGAACTCTCCTGAACTTTAGGGCTACGTAGTCGTCTCACCATGATAGTACTATCTGGGCTTTTCTGGTGACGCCACGACTAACCCCGGTTGTCACAATTGAGCATGTTCGTCAGGGGCCAAAGGGCAGACAAAGCAAAGGTACAGCGTCCATTTTAAGGGAGAAAAAACATAAAAAAGCACTGATAATGTCAATTACTAAATCTGTCGTTGACAATTTTGCTCATCGCCGTCAAGGCTAATCGACTTATCGTGGAAGCCCAGCTCTCAACATGAAGCACGCATCTTAGCTACTCTTCTTAACGTGGGCTCGCCCCCCTACCCGTTTCCCTAACATCATGTCAGCTTACTGCAGCTTCGCCCGCTCAGGTCCATCTGGAGAGAGCAGATATTTTACCCCCACTTAGTCCAGAATGCTGATAATCCTCCCTGCGCTTAGATTTCATCTAAATAAAAACCATTGCACACTAAATAAATCACTGATTTCACAATCATAACCTCAGTCACTCACCTCTACACCGTGTGGTCGCCTCTCTGTGACAGATGTTAAACAGTCAGCGTCTCTCAGTCTAAACTCTCAGAAAATACATGAGGGTGAGAATCGAAGCCTGAATTAAAAGGTTGGTTGAAGCCGTTTAGATGACGTCACACTGGCCGACTACCTGGATTGTAAGGCTGATTTTTTTTATGCCACAGTTAATCATAAAGGCCAAACTTGAGCTCCTTGAGTTTCTGTAGTTCAAACTGATGCCACCCCACCAAAGGCTCCACCATATTGTTTTACAAACTGCTTTTACTGCTTGCATTGAGCTGAGCCTAGTTTCTACTTCTTAGTCTACGTCGAAACGGATAGAAGCAACTAGGCTTGTGCGATTAATACCAAAAAACTGTTCATTTTCATTGGGGTGGTGGGGGGGTATAGGGTGTAAATGGCGGCAAGACCAGTTGGGAAGAAAGCAACAGCAGCAGTAAATCTGGTCTTACACACCACCAGGGTTCCGCTGCCATCGTTTTTCTGTTATCTAAATTTTAACTCGCTGATGATCTCCTCCGGTCGCCATGTTTGTTTTGTTTCTACTCTAAAAATCCAGTCTGAGTTCTGTACACTGCCCCCTAGGGGAATTACCCAGTACTATGTGCAGTGCAAAGCAGGTACATGCAGTCAGCTGCAGACGTCAACGTGAGGTTAAAGACCAATTAAGAACTCAATTTTGAATAGAATCGTAATCATTTGAAATCTTTTCATAGTCCATATAATAGTAAAACGTGCTATTTAAAGCCAAGCTAGAGCATTAATTAATTTCTTGGAACCATGTAAGAACAGTCTTGTATGAGGAAACAAAAATACGGTCAAATATCATACAACTGATCTGTTTAAGAAAGTTTTAAAAAATTAGTCCATACCCCCAGGCCTAGACGCAGCGCCATTATCCGTAGACACAAAGCTTCTATCACCTACGCAACGACAGACGGAGTTGAGCCAATCAGTCTCCATCGACGTAGAGTGCATGCCTGTGATTGGTCAGTTCACCAACAGCCAGAGATCGCTTCACCAGAACAGGGCTCTATAGTCGCTGTAATCAGTAGTTAATGCAGTGTTTGGCCACTATATGCTTTGAATTGAAAAGACAGTTCATCTAATCTGGTATTTTTGTCATTTTGATCACAGGGAAGTGTGGAGAACAACAAAACAGGCTGCTGTGTTTGTTTCTATGCGTTTTTAGGGGATTATATGAGCTGCACTTCTAGTACAGCTCAATCAGAACCTACTTTCTGTCATCCATTGCTCCTTCGTGGAGAATGTGTTCACAAGCAACAGAAAAGAAACTCTAGTTAACCAGAAACAACACTGCAACGTTAGACAGACCCACCACAAAAATAAAGATCAGCACCCCCTTCTGGCCTGGTGGGGAATTGCAACACTGAAACAGAAACGGACAACTATAAAAGGAGAACGTCTCTGTCAATACATCTGGAGCAATTTCTGTTCTTAAACCTACAGGTCGGCCATTTTGGGCTACAGGTTCATTTTTGACATTTCACACACGTCAACGTAGAACTGGAAGCTTATAAAAATAAAATAATCACAATTATTTTCACTATAATGAGCGATCTCAATTTCCGATTTGATTTAGTCTAATCAATACAACAATAAAAACAATTATATATAGCCTTCACTATTAATGTTGCATACAGAGTGTGTGTCCTGCTACTGTTGTGTTGCTAACGACATCGCTTTAGAACTGTGTGTGTCTGTCTTTAGAGGGATGATAGGACATCAGGTGATTAAATGGACTGGTTCTATTACCTAGCTTTGTTAAAAAGTCGGCAGATTTTACAAATAAGGTTTAGTCTGGCTGCAGTCCTCTCTGAAATATCCAGACCTCACTTTGCCATTTCTCTCCACAACGCCATGGCCGTGTTCTCTTCTGTGCTCAGTGTCAACTATTTGGTAATCTTTATCATCTTCCCCGTAAGCCTGGGGGGTATACCGGTTCATACCAAAAACCGGTGTTTATTTTCGTTATGATATGAATTTTTAATTTACCCGTATAGCGGTGAATAGCTCAGACAAGTTCCAGAACGTTTAATGAGGGAAAGGGTTTCAGGCAGGACCGATTTCACTGCTACACGCTCTTCAACACAGTGTAGAAAATAACGTTTTTAACTAAGTACAGCTGCTGGTAGGATCGAAGCACACAATTCTGATTAAGTAATCCCAAAAAAGAGGAGCCTCGTCCATACTTCAAAAAATTTATCGGGTTTAAAATGTCAAACGAGAACCGAACGGCATACCTTTAACAAACGCTATTGAGAGTTACCAGTAGGGGGAAGTGTCGAGCGCTATTTGACCGTCTGTAGGTAATCGCGGTCAATGGCGGCAAAACCAGTAGTAACGAAATAAAAAATAGCGGTAAATATGTTTTATATATTATCTACGATACTTCTGCCGTCTTTTTTTCTGTTATCTGAATATTAACCAGCTAATAATCACCTACGGTCGTCATGTTTATTTTACTTCTTCTTGGGCAAAATCCGGTCTGAGTCTGTACTCTGCCCCCTAGTGGGATTCTTCAGTACTACATGCAAAACAATTAGAAGATGCAATTAGTTGTTTGCGCCAACATGAGGTTTTTAAAAAATTATACTTTCAGCCTTAGAACATCAAGAATATCTACTAGAATGATAATCATTTTAATTATTTTATTATCATTCACCTGTGTCTGGAAAAAACAACATGATGCAGTCCATATGGGCTATTTAAAGCACATTTTTATATTCTTCGTTCTTATAAGATAATGTGGATATGAACGGTCTTGTATTACAAAAAAAAATACCTTTTAATACCGTAATACTGTTGTTTTCTTTTTAAAAGACCGTGATATGAAAATTTTGCCATACCGCACACCCCTACTTCCCTGTTGTCCATTTTCCTTAAAAATTCTTCGCCAGCCGTACACATTTGACGAGATTTTTTGTTTACTACATTTTCTCTGCGACTTGATTGGCGAGTTAGTTTGACAACACGGCAGTGGTTCGGCTGGATTGGTCAGTTGTCCTAACGATTAAAAAACGATTAATTGCGATCGAGCTTTTTAAGCTTTTTAATATCACAATTTCGATTAAAATTCGATTAATCGTCCAGCACTACGTCAACCTTTGACAAACTTCTGCTACAGATGCAAAGCTAACTCAGTGAACTCAGGTCAGTAAGGACTTAACACACAGGGAACCGGAAACCGAAGGGCCAAAACTTCAACAACACATATAAAAATATAAATCTTCTAAACAAAGCATTCATCATGTGATTCCTAAAAAACTCATTGGTCAAATACTGGCATAAGCTCTGCCCATTTCGAGAACATGAAGTGTAATGTTTTACTCTAAAAAGGTCCATATTTGACCCCCATGACCTAACCAACATGAAATCACGCCGAATGGCTGAAAACAAGTTAGTGTAAACTGGCGTCCAGTACCGAGATGGATTAGCGACGTCAGGCCATGGACGGACATTTGGCTCCAATTTCCACAAAGAACATTTGATATGTACCACATTTAACTTGATGGATATTATTCCTTGCCATGAATGAAATTTATGCAGGAATTAGATGGGCATGACCCATTTCCAACACAGCACCCCCTAGAAGCATTTAAACAATTAGACCAAAGCCAAACTTTATCCAAACATTATGAAATTCAAAATGCGTACTTAGCGTCTACAAAAAGAAAAAAATTCTCTTGGAGCGAGGATCCAAACAGGAAGTCCACCATTTAGGGTTTTGTAAGAATTTTTATGTATCGCATATGAACAAACTCCTTGCTAGAGCTAGAACGTTGGGCCTTTTACAGACGTCAGACAGAGCTAATCAGTAGGCTCAGTTGAAACGGTGGTGAAAAAGAAACCTGTCCCGGAACAGGCCAAAGAAGAATTTGTTTAAAGAAAAGAAATAATTAAAATTTGGTTTGGTATATACCATTCGAACAGTTACGAACATTGTTTATTTAGCTACGATTGACACAAATACTGGGTTGTTTACGATTAGCATCACCTGCACCAGATAGCCTGAGGATTCATCGCAGTTTGACGTTACCATAGTTTGAGTTTGTGCATTCAGCCACCCTACCAACGTGTTTAGTGAGAGAAGTTGTACAGCCATGCAGGATAACAGGTTAGCACCGCAGCGAGAGCTTTGTTTAACATGTGCTGTAGCCATCTTGGATTTTGAACTCGTGTTTTTTTCCTGAGGAAATCTTAACAGTTTTCTATCTTTCCAACTTTAACGGATATTTGATTTGATCTTTCTGATTTTAAAATCCCGAAATTCTGCTATCCGATAAATAATACAATACACCGCAAATCTACCGTAAAAGGACATCCGATGATGCTGTGTATTTTTAAAACTGCTAAAAAGATTGTTGAGCAAATATGAGATTAAAAGTTCAAAGATTTCTTACAAAAAAAACATGAAAACAAAATAGTTACAGGGCTAAAGGAACAAAGGAACCACCAGACTCCAAATAAACCTCCAAACAAACCAGTCATAGCCATGATTGACTGAGCTACGCCGATATGTGCGCAAATTTTACGCGTTTGTTTGCTCTCGAGCGCCCCCTCTTTGGACGTAGCTATATTTAAAAACGCAGCTTTTCTGCGCAGTTTTCTGGCGCACAGCTTAGCCCACAATCCTGTCGCCACGAAAGGGAATATCATTTACAACTTTCAAGGGTTTATTGGGCGACGTCGCCATTTTTTACGCGGTCTTGTGAACTGCCAGCAGCGAGCTACAGTCGCCAAACACTCTCCCAGCAGATCTTACCTCCGTCTGAGGCAGTTTTTCAGGCTGCTTCAGACCGCCGACCGGCCGGGCCTCTGCCCACAGCACCGCCGACCGACGTGTAACCAAGCTGGGGCCGATACGGAGACAAATGTAGGGTCCAGATGGAGGGAGAGGGGCGTAATTACCTTTTTAACGGCGCTGTCTCGGCATCCTCCGGTCGCCGCAGGGTCGACGGTCCGCGGTAAAATGGCTGCTACAACAGCGGTGCGGATGACAGACCAGAGGGAAGAGGCGGAGGCAGCCGGGGAGAGAGAGGAGGGAGGCGGGCTCAGTCAGCCCCCCGCCCTGAGGGGTGGGGGTGGGGAACGGGCAAGAGTTACTCTAAAAATATGAAGCTAGCAAAAAGTAACACCCTCGACGATATCACAGGAAAACAGAACAAGCCTTTTATCAGAAAGACTTGCTTAAAACAATAAAATGAAATTAAAAGGGGGTGGAGCTCTTAAACTGGGCGGGGCTTTGAATATTTCTCAGTTTTGGTGCTAAAAAGTTTTTTTTCCATCGGGTAGGCTACAGGTGATTCAAGACATCAGCAGCACTTGGTAAACTCAACCGTTATACTGGGTTTTTAACCGCGTTCCAGCTGCAAATGGGAAATGGGCCCAGATTAGGGAAAATCGGATCGGGACGATGTTTTCACATTTTTCAGTGATTGGAGGTCGGCTATGTTAGCTTACGAGTTGTGCCAATTTTTATAAAAGTAGCTGCTAGTTAAATTCGATTTTTTTTCTGTGCAACAATTCAAACCTCTTTAGTGGTCGAAACAAGGACCCCTTAATTCCCACAAATCAGCATAGCAGATGAAAGGTACAGTGTGTAATTTTCGGCCAGTAGGGGGCAGTGCATACCTAAATTATCACTAGCATGCGGTATCTGTGTCTTGGAGTAAGAAACTCAACAACGGAGGTCCAACTAGTGCTGTTTTCAAACGCTCAATTCCCTGAGAATAATTATCTATTTGCAGCAACATGACGAGCACATCAGTCTCTCTTTCATCGCTTGGAACTAGCAAAGAGGTAAAAATGTATTTATGGCAAAACTTTTTTGCATTTTGAGGGGAAATCAATATTTCAATAGCGGGCGTGTTCCGTGCGCTTTGTCCGTCCGGGCTCTTGTAGAAGTAAAGACGTCATCTAATATGGCTTTCCCCTGAAAAGAGGAACCGCGCCTATTTATTTTAAAACTGATATTTAAAGTCATATTTTACAATATCGCCAATATTTTGAAATTAATGTGCTTTACCTAATTATTATTACATAATATTTTAATCCCTATTTTCAAAGATGTACTGCAAAAACTACACACCGTGACTTTAAACACAGCTGTAATATGGGTGAACTTAAACAAATATCCTTAACCGTACTTTAATTTATATAATAAAGGCAAAACAAACAGACAAAAAGTTCTCTCAGCCCCATGCAGGGAGTAGAAGGAAAAAAGCCGGACACTGAAATAGCATCGGAAATGTAGGCTGAGTTCAGGAGCATAGGGTATTTCAGCTTATAGTAGTAAAAACTGATAATAATACCAAAGAAATTCTAATAAAGAAAGAACTGCCACTCTCCTGGTACTTCTAGGTTGCAGTTCCACTCTGGTTCCATGTGAGGGCGCTCTCATAACGAGTGCCGAATGAATGGAGCAAAAACCCTAAAAATCCACTTTTCTCTGTGTATAATCTTTTTGTCCAGTAATATGAATATTTTTTTCAAAAGTAATTGCAAAGAAATTACATATTGCCGGGTGTTAGATTTTTTTAGAGTCACTTATTTGCTTTTAAAAAGTACTTTAAAATGTCAGTGGCATCATACACATCGTACGACCGGAGATACTGATTTACAGCAATCCTTGTTAATCCTTTTACATACATAACCATAGGCAGAGTTACGGTCAACAACAACTCAACCTGTCAGAAAACCAAAGGACATACGTACTCGTTCATTCAAATTTATTAGTATAACCCATGATGAACTTGTGAAATCTACAATCAAATCTTAGATTTCTCAACGGCAATCGGGTGAAAGAGACAAATGTAGCCGTCTAGATCCATAGACTCCCATTCATCTTGCACTCATGGTGATTGCCCCCAGTGGAACTATAATGGAACTGCAACCAAATTTCATTAAAATGGGACTGAATGGAGAGTGGCGAGTATGGAAGTAAATCGACACTTTCAAATATTTAGCACAGAATTTTTTTTTTGCGTCTAAATCCGACTGAATTCTAAAACCTATCAAATTTGTAGAACTTATTTAGTTTGCTTGTGACATTTTTTTTTACATTTTTCAAAAAATTCAATGTAAAAAAATTCAATGTCAAAAAAATGTCAGTGTAAAAAAATTCAATGTCTCAAAAAATCTATTTAAAAAATGCAATGTCTAAAAAAATTAAGTGTAAAAAAATTCTACATTTTAAAAATTTTGATGTAAAAAAATTATGTAAAAAAAATTCAATGTCTAAAAAATTTAAGTGTAAAAAAATTCTACATCTCAACAAATTCAATGTAAAAAAATTCAATGTCAAAAAGATTCCAGTGTAAAAAAATTCAACATCTCAAAAAATTCATTGTAAAAATATTAAATGTCTAAAAAAAATCGGTGTAAAAAAATCAACATCTCAAAAAAATTCATTGTAAAAAATTAAATGTCTAAAAAAATTCTGTGTAAAAATATTCAGAGTCAACATCTGGGATAACCCAGGGGCAGCAAAAGATCCCTGTATCAAATCAAAGCGCTGATCAGAGCTTACTTGAACTTCACCGCTTTCCTGTTTTGGTGTCACATGACCAATGGTGCATAACTTGATTGGCTGGATGGTGGATGATTTGATACAGGGATTGATTGCTTCTCCTTAGTTACCCCAGATGTTGACTCTGAGTATTTTTACACTGAATTTTTTAAGACATGAAATTTTTTCACATTGAATTATTTGATAGGTCGAATTTTTTAACAATGAATTTTTTTAGACATCAATTTTTTTTTTACATTGAATGTTTTTAGACGTTGAATTTTTTTACATTTAATTTTTTTATGTTAAATTTTTTTTGCACTAAATTTTTTCAGACATCGAATCTTTTTACAATTAATTTTTTGAGATGTTGAATTTTTTTTACACTGAAATTTTTTAGACATTGAATTTTTTTAGATTTTTTGGAACATTGAAAAAATTGTCATAAGCAAGAAAATTCAGTGCAAGAAATTGATTTCTTTTAAAATTCAAAGTCTGATTTAGATTCAAAAAAAATTGTGTTAAAAATTGAATGTAAAAAAACGGTGCTAAAAATTCGAATTCAAAATCCGATGGCACAGATTTACTTCCATATTAAATCGGATCATATTTGAAGGTAAAAGATCAGATCGGGATTGGAGGCCCAAAATGCTGCTCAGAGCATCCCTAGCCCGGATCAAACATTGTAAATGGATGGACGGAGGCTCTGTCATGTCACCCGTAGGTTTCTGAAAAGCTGAACTGATGCCAATTGGGCGGCTCCCACTGCTGCCATCTTGGCCACGTGTCGTCACGCCCGGAAATTACCAAAAATGTTCAAAGAGGTGGAGCTGAAAGTGGGGATGTGTGGGTGGTGGTGGATCTTTGACACTATTATTCGATGTAGCTACAAACTACCTAGGTGTATTAATGGACTCAGACCTGAACCTCCAGGGTCACATAAAGGCAATAACAAGGTCAGCTTTCTATCAGCTGAGGAACATTTCTAGGATTAAAGGACTGATGACACAAGGAGACGTAGAAAAAACCCATTCATGCGTTTATGATTACTGTAACAGTATCTTCACTGGTCTACCTAAAAAATCAATCAGACAGCTGCAGCTGATCCAGAACGCTGCTGCTGGTGTTCTCACTAGAACCAGGAAAGTAGAACACATCACCCCAGTTCTAAAGTTCTTCCTCTGGCTCCCTGTAGCTCAGAGAATAGACTTCTAAATGCTTTTATTAGTTTATAAATCATTGAATGGTTTAGCACCAGAGTATATTAGAGATCTGCTATCATGGTACAAACCATCCAGATCATCAGGTCCTACAGCTCTAGTTTACTGATCGTCCCTAGAAGAACCAAACATGGAGAAACAGCTTTTAGCTTCTATGCTCCTCATATCTGGAACAAACTACCGGAAGAATCCAAAGCTGCAGAGACACTGAACTATTTTAAGTCTACAATTAAAACCTATATATTTAGACTTGCTTATGTGTAACTGATCCTATTGTTGCTTTTTTTATTATTGCTTTTTACTTAAATGCTTTCTTGTATTTTAATCTTCAAATTGATTTATGTTCTCTTTTCTGTGTTCTAATTTTAATCATGTTAAGCACCTCGAATTGCCTTGTGTTGAAAGTCTGCTATACAAATAAAATTGCCTTGTTTTGCCTTGCCTGAGCTAACCTGGAGCTAACTGAAGCTAACAGCGGTTAGCAGGTGCTTTAAACCAGAAAACAGCGATGTATGCCGTCTCTGCAATAACTGTGCCTTATACTCTCATTCAATAATTTTATCAAATAAAATCATGAAGCCTTATTGGTCCATAAGTTTCACTAAAACTATGTGAATTTTAATTACATTTTTGTTTTAATAATCAACGTTTAAAGTATAGAAGAAATGGGGACAATTTCAACCCATTTTTGACCACAACAGAAATTTAGTTTTACTTACCCCCTCTAAAGAAATCAATCAATACCACAGCCATCTTTGTCCAATAAGTTCATGATTAGCATTCTAATACGAATAAACATTGTGGTCTCAGGGGGCAGCTCAAGAGCTGACAGCCAGTTGGTTTATATGTAAGCCCCCCCTCCAAAAAAAAAAAGTTGTAATGACATTAAACTTGACCAGTTACATCTAAAAGGTTTTTTGAACCAGGCTGTAAACATGATTATTTCTGCTATGAAGTTGCCATTTCAGATATGGGAGTCAACAGGAACTTGCTCATTTCTGCAGACAACCACTAGTGGATGATGAGGGGAACTGCATTTTTTGTTACTTCCACATTGGCTTCACTTTTGGCCTGCAGAGTTTGCTCCTTGGCACGGCCACTAAACCTGTGTACTGAATCAGAAGACCAGAAGTAATTTTTTTTCTCCCAGACATTTAACAGGTTTTGTAGATAATCTTGAAATGCGTTTTTAATGGCTGGTTAGAACAGTACGTATTTATACAGGTAAGAATTAAAATCATAAGTAGCTAACGAAGATAATGTGACATTGTGGAGGTCCTGTCACCGTGGCTCCGATTGATTATGTGCCCTGGCTGCTTGGCCATGAGGATATCTGTTTGGCTGACTGGTTAGCGTGCATGACTCTCACCTGGGAGTTGTGGGATTGAATCCCGCCTGGGCCCTTGTTGTGTACCTTGCCACATTAATTTATGTTTACATTAGTTTGTCTTATTTATGATTTAGTGTTATTTTAGAAACTGTTCAGAGCATTAGACAGCGAAAGCATTAGACAGCTATTCCCATAATTTTCGGACTATAAATTGCTACTATTTTCATAACGTTTGGACTCCTGTTAGGCTTCCTGTTTATAGGTTTATTACTGGCTAACGTCCTACGGGGGCGCTATAGCAGAACACTCAAAAGTGAGACAGACATGGGGAAAGATAATGGGCTGAAGAAAACTCTACTGGTAGTTTTTGTACACACACCCTCATCATGGAAAACACAATGAAATGCATAATGCAGCTTTGAAGTTAAAGGCAATGGAACAATGGCGGATTGCAAGTTTTTGGTGGTGGAACTGCTGCAAAATGTTAGACACAAGACACAACTCACTCTTTGCTGTTTACATTTTGAAACTTAGGGTCATTTTTCACATTTCACACATATCAAACGTTGATGAACTCCTACAGATTTTGACCGATCCGCTTGTTAATTGGTCAACATGGCACAGGCCTCATACTTCTTCTAAACACTGAAAACATAATTTGTTTTTCCTTCTATTAAAAAAACAAACAAAAAACACAGAGCGATGAAGCTTTCTGTGGGTGGATGTTCATCACGTTCCTGAAAAATCCTGATGGTAAAATGGTCAAATGCCTACATCACTTAAGCCCCGCCCCTCAGAAAAAGAATTGTAATGTTATGCAGTGAAAGGTCCATATTTTACACCCTTGACCTAATCAACATGAAACAGTGCACAGCGACTGTAAACAAGTTGGGGTAACTCTCCATCAAGAGTTTTCGACAGAGGGTGTGGATTTGGCGGCGTTGCGAAATGCAGCTTCACAGCGTACCCATACTTCTGGCTCTAATTTCCAGAAAACCCATCCAATCAGGACCAGTTGCAACCTGATGACTATTAGTCCATTCCCGGAGAGATGTTTATACTGATATCAGGAGAGTGTGGCTTAATTACTCCACAGCGCCCCCTAGAACACTTAAAAACACCAGCCCCAAGCCATGTTTTATGTTATTATCAAACCTGGCTAATGTAGCCTTTCAGGACCTAAAAAAAAGTCTATTGGAGCCATGATCCAAACCTTACAGGAAGTCAGCCATTTTGAATCAAACATACCATTTAAAAAAAAAAAAAAATTGTTTTGTCTTCAGGCATTGGTGATCAAAAGTTATCGGAGGAATTTTACTGAATCAAAGTCCATGGCTAGGGCTCAAATTAAGGCCACTTGGGTCGGTGCGGTACGGAACGGAACGGGCCGCTTTGGAACGGTTCTGGCGTGGTTCCTTTGCCTGTGTCCATTCCGAGCTGACCCCTTTTTTTGGACTACCTCTGCCTTGGTCTAAAGCATTCAGAAGTTACTCAACACGCCCACCTATGGACTGATTGGTCCAGTAATATGATATCCCTCTCACTCCTACCTGGCAGTAGCTGATGTCTCTGAATATAATAACAGTAACAGCATCAATACCAGAAAAGTTCTCCATAAAGTGTCAGAGAAGGTTTCATTTTTCTTTGCTTTAAGTAGCTCCATGTTGAGCTGAGGTTAACGTTAATAGATAGTTGGTACCAGAAGCTTACCAGCAACATTAGTGTTGTATTTATTAATCAATTTTTGTGTGTAGGGAATGTGTGGTTCTTAGTTCGTATTACTGGATCTGTTTGGTTAATGTTGTTCTGTTCTATTGGTGGTTTTTGTTTGTTTTGCTTTTCCCACTTCTCTGCCGTCCAACAGAGGTGAAGGAGTGGGATGTTTTCTTGTGTTCTTTGTTTACCTCCCTATCTTGTATCATCAGTTTACACTTGAACCGGTCCTGTTTCTCTTCTTCATCTTCTTTCTTTCTACCTTTTTATCTCAATTTCGTGTCCATAAGTTCAAGAAATTAAACCCACAGTAATCACTAATAAAGATTTTTCATATATATATATACAGATATATATATATATATATATATATATATATATATATATATATATATATAGCAAAGCTGTAAACCTCTGCTTGGGAAAGTAAATCTCTTGGGCTTGTACTTGGTACTCAGACTCCAATTCTGAGTAGCAAACTGCTACACAGGAAAGTAGCGGCATAAAAAAAGCAAGTGCTTTTTAAACTGTTTTATAGCGTCTAAAGAGGCTTGTGGTTTTGATAAGAGGAGAAGAGGGGAGAATCTACATTGATACGCGCTACAGCTTCGCTTGTAGTAGGGGAGAAAATGGCTTGATAAGGGTTGCAGCTTCGGCATCTAGAACATCGGAAAACTGTGAGTGATGGCAGGTTTTTATCAGGTCGCCAAGAGGAGAGGAGCTCTTGGGACTGTAAACGCCATCCACTCGCAAATTGTAGCAGCAAAGTCGGTGTGTATAAGAACAGCGAAACCACCGTCAGCCTCCAGTAAGGGGAGGAAGAAGGCTTTTCAAAACCGATACATATCAATACTTGTATCAGAGTACTTACCGATACCGAGTACCAATGCAGATACTTCTACCACACAAAAAGTGCTATCAATTGGGAGTCAGGTTTTATTTTATTCTCTGCTACTTACAAATGAAATAATAAAAGTTTAAATATTATGTTATAAAATATTAATAGAAATGACCAAAGAACTTAAATTTAAAAATGAAAAACTAATATTTTCTGTGAAATTATTGATGCATTTCCACATCTTAGGTACTGGTTCATGGTATCTCTAAACATTAGCCTATACCGATACCAGTACATTAGGCAGTCTCGGTATCGGTACTTTCTAAAGCTAACTTGCACTTCCCACCTTGTCATTGCTGCTTCCTTACCTCTTCATTCTTAATGTGTTTTTTTTTGACGCACTTTTAATATATTTGAGTTTTGAAATGTATTCTACCAAAATGTCAACTTCAGTAGGGTACATGCTATGTAAACTTATATGGTGCAAGCACATCTCACACTGCAGCTCCTCTCTGTCCCAACACTAAGGTATTTACATGGTTGTCTTTGTCGGTGTGCCTGAGTGACTTGGGCCAGCTCCTCAGGAGGAATCCCGAGGCGCTCCCAGGCAAGCCGGGAGACAGAGTCCCTCCAGCGACTCCTGGGTCTTCCTCTGGGCCTCCTCCCGGTGGGACGTGCCCAGAATACCTCTCCAGGGAGGCGTCCAGGACACATCCTGACCAGATACCTGAGCCACCTCAACTAGCTCATCTCGATGTGGAGGAGCAGCGGCTCTACTCAGAGCCCCCTCCAGATGACTGAGCTTCTCATCCTATCTTTGAGGGAGAACCCAGCCACCCCGCGGAGGAAACTCATTTCAGCCGCCTGTATCCGTGATCTTGTTCTTTCGGTCACCACCCAGAGTTCATGACCATAGATGAGGGTAGGAACGTAGATCGACCGGTAAATCGAGAGCTTTGCCTTTCGGCTCAGCTCTCTCTTCATCACAAAAGACTGATACAGCGCCCGCATAACTGCAGAAGCCGGACCAATCCGTCTATCGATCTCCCGCTCCATTTTTTCCTCATTCGTGAACAAGACCCCCAGATACATAAACTCCTCCACTTGAGGAAGGACCCCATCCCAGACCCGAAGAACGCACCCTACCCTTTTCCGGCTCAAGACCAGGGTCTGTGATTTGGAGATGTTGATCCTCATCCCAGCCGCTTCACACTCAGCTGCGTACCACTCCAGCGAAAGCTGTAGATCACGTTCCGATGAAGACCAAAAGGACCACACCATCTTCGAAAAGCAGAGACCCGATCCTAAGGCAACCAAAACGGATCCCCTCAACACCTTGGCTGCGCCTAGAAATCCTGTCCATACATGTTATGAACAGTATCGGTGACAAAGGCAAACCTTGTCGGAGTCCAACTGTCACTGGAAACGAATCCGACTTACTGCCGGAAATGCGAACCAAACTCTGACACCGGTCATACAGGGACCTAACAGTCCTTATCAAAGGGCCTGGTACCCCATACTCCTGGAGCACCCCTCACAGGATTCCCCGAGGGACACGGTCGAACACCTTCTCCATGTCTATAAAACACATGTAGACCGGTTAGGCGAACTCCCATGCACCCTCCAGGACCCTGCTGAGGGTGTAGAGCTGGTCCAGTGTTCCACGGCCAGGACGAAAACCACATTGTTCCTCCTGAATCCGAGGTTTGCCTATCCGTCCGACCCTCCTCTCCAGAACCCCTGGATAGACCTTACCAGGGAGGCTCAGGAGTGTGATCCCCCTGTAGTTGGAACACTTGAGGAACTCCGGGCGAATCTCATCGACCCCCGGAGCCCTGCCACCACGGAGCTTTTTAACAACCTCGCTGACCTCAGCACCAGAGATTGGAGAGCCCGTCCAAAAGTCCCCAGACTCTGCTTCCAAAAAGGAAGGCACGTCGGTGGGATTGAGGAGGTCTTCGAAGTATTCCACCCACCGACCCAAGATGTCCCGTGTTGAGGTCAGCAGCACACCACCCCCACTGTAAACAGTGTTGGTGGCAGACCGCTTCCCCCCCTGAGACGCCGGATGGTGGACAAGAATTGCTTCGAAGCCGTACAGAAGTCATTCACCATGGTCTCTCCAAACTCCTCCCATGCTTGAGTTTTTGCCTCAGCGACCATCCAAGCCGCACTCCGCTTGGCCTGTCGGTACCTTTCAGCTGCTTCCAGAGTCCCAAAGGCCAAAAAGGCCCAATAGGACTCCTTCTTTGGCTTGACAGCATCCCTCACCGCCGGTCTCCACCAGCGGGTTTGAGGGTTGCCGCTGCGACAGGCACCGACTACCTTGCAGCCACAACTACAGTCAGCCACCTCGACAATGGAGGCACAGAACATGGTCCACTCGGACTCAATGTCCCCCTCCTCCCCCGGAACGTGTTCGAAGTTCTGCCGGAGGTGGGAGTTGAAACTCCTTCTGGCAGGGAACTCTGCCAGACGTTCACAGCAGACCCTTACAGCTCGTATGGGCCTGACAGGTCTGTCCGGCGTTCTCCCCCACCACTGGAGCCAACTCACTACTAGGTAGTGGTCGGTGGATAGCTCTGCCCCTCTCTTCGCCCGAGTGTCCAAAACATGCGGCCGCAGGTCAGATGAAATGACAACCAAGTCAATCATCGAACTGCGGCCTAGGGTGTCCTGGTGCCAAGTGCACACATGATCACCCTTATGTTTGAACATGGTGTTCGTGCTCTGGCTCTGGAATCCGTCTCCTTGAGAGAGGTTGGACTCTCTTCCACTCTGGAGTTGCTCCTGTTGAGAGGCGCCGAGCTGGGGTGGGCATACTCGTTGCCCCCCATCTTGGTGCCTGTACGTTGGGGTACGGTGAATGAGAGGGTAGCCACCCTTTTTGGAGTCCTTGGAGGGGGTGCTGGAGAGTGCTCCTTCTGGGGACTCTCTCATTCTGCTGGGGGACTTTAACGCTCATGTGGGTAATGACAGTGAGACCTGAAGAGGCGTGGTTGGGCGGTATGGCCCCCTGATCTGAACCCGAGTGGTGTTTCCATCTGTAGGAGGGGCCATAGGGTCGGCTGCAGTGCAAGACGGGCAGTGGCCGAAGGCAGTGGCCGAAGGTGGGGACATTGGCGTTCTGATCCTCGGCTGCAGAAGCTGGCTCTTGGGACATGGAACATTACTTCTCTTAATCAACCTGGAGTCGAGTTTTTCGGCATCTTCTCACGGCGCATCGGCACTCCCGTTTTTCATTACATACCAGGGGATCGCTTCTCCACGGAGACTTCTTTTAATTCATGACAGTTTTAACCTTAAATGGCGCAATCTTATCCATCATGTCTAAGAGTTTGAATAAAAATTCATCTGTCAGTTTGTTTACTGAATGTGTCTTTGAGGATCTTGGAGATTTGGATCGGGTTGGAGTGTACATCAGTTAAAAATGTTCAGCCGACTTTTCTTTGAGGATGCGTTTTTTAATAATGGTCTTACTATGGTTAGTAATTTTAGTTAAGATGGTGCTTTTTAATGAGATGCAGAGATGGTCAGATCATGCTATATCAGTTAACGTGATGTAAGAGATATTTAAGTCTTTGCTAATAAATAGGTCCAGAGTGTGTCCTCGATTGTGTCTTCGTTTGTTAATATGCTGGGTTAGGTCGAAATTATAGAGTTTGTCATTTAATGATTTTGTCCCTGTATCTTGGGGATTGTCAGTATGGATTTTGAAATCTCCCACAATTATTAGCTGGTCATAGTTTATAGAGATTGCAGAGCACAGGTCATTGAAGTCATTAAAAAAGTGTGTGTTAGGTTTTAGTGGTCTATATATGTTTAGAAATAGGACTTTGTTTTGTTCATTAGTCTCAGCACCAAGGTACTGGAAGGAATGAAATCTGTCTAGTGAAACCTTTTTTAGGTTTAGTGAGCTGTGGAAAATTGCAGCTAACCCTCCGCCTCTTCTGTTTTTTCTGCTATCACTAAAGAAGTAATGGTATGTTGGTCAAGTCTCTATTAGTTATGCTGCATTCAGACCGCATCCGTTGGATACGTTGAGCAACGCATCCAACGGAAGAAGTTTGACGTATGTACTTTTTGGCTTCCATAGCCTGCTTCTGAGGAAAAAAACAACGCATGGGTGGGGCTTCCTCTGTTGCCGAACGTTCTGCGCTATGGTGGATTGTAACGAGAGAGTGGCTTGGCTTTATCTGCTAGATAAAGCTAGACAACGTTGACATCGGGGGCATCAGCGCCCACTATTCAGATGCGTTCCGAGTTTGGGGAGTTTAACCATTTGCTCCAGGAGCTTTGTATGGATGAGGTTTGCTTTCAGTGCTACTTCCGTCTGTCCCGCGCCTAATTTTACGACCTCCTCGGCCACATCGGAGCTTAAATCTCTTACCAGGACACCAACTACAGGTTCTCTGTTCATCCTTTGGAGCGCCTGTCCATCTGACTTCGGTAAGTGTTATTTCTGATTTTTAAAATCTGCATTTGTTGAAAATGTTTTCACTGGACCCGCGCTTCATTGAAGATACGTATATAGTGACATAACTACAGTGAGACGCTCTGATTGGTTGCCGCACTGCGTTAACTCCGTTGGATCCGTCAAAAGTTCAGCTTGCTAAACTTCTGTGACGCATGCATTGGTACGTTGCCGTATGAAACGCAAGCGTCGTTGACGGAGCCAACGTACTCAACGCAACGCAGAGCCCTTGACGGACCTCTGACTTACTCCACCATAGACTTTACATGTAATCTTGCCGCAACTGACGCTGACGCATGGGCTTGGTCTGAATGCAGCATTACTCTTTGTTCTGTACTCTCATCTAGCCAAGTTTCAGAAAGAAAGAGAGCATTTTTATCTTGCGTAATGATGAAATCATTGATTAAGAGAGTTTTCCTTGTTAGAGATCTAATGTTTAATGTACCCACTTTGATATTTCTTTCAGTGACTGAGAGATTATTTTTTACAAGGTATTATTTTTAAATGCTGTATTGGTTGCGTATTTGTACATTTACATGCAGCAAGAGAAAGTCAAATTATTACCTTAGTCAAACTAAAATCAGACTTTTGAAATGCATGTATAAACCTCAGTCTGGCTTGAATCGAACCGAACTGGATTTTAAGAAGCTCCACTATGCTACCCAGAAAGTGTGATTGAGAATTGGACTTCACTGCAACCAAACCACCATTTATCCTCGGGGAGACAAATATGCAGTACTTCATTTAATAATACAATTTACTGAGTGACATGTAAACTGGAACATGATCTCAACAGGGAGAGCCCTTAGTCTGATTACTCCTAAAAGCTTGATTTAGGGGCATGTGGCCGTGCCAGAAAATGGAAAGAGAAAATTGCAATTTTTTTCTGTTCACATGGTGCGGGTCTCCGCCCTTACCGGAGTCCAGTGTTTTACATGACGGACTAAACCAAACCAGCAGCTGGTGGTATACAAATAATTCTGTAGCTATCCAACAAACAAGGAAGTGAGAAGGACCGACGTTGGTTCAGTGGGTGCTCTTCAGGTGTTTCTGAATATTGTCGTCTGTCCACGTGTCCGGTCCTTTTCTGGTCTCTTTATTGACGCGTGGCGATCCGGTAACTTCTGTTAGCGGTGTCGTCACTTGCGTCTGGAGCATGTCTATTATTTCAGGTACGGCCAGTTCACATGTTCACATGACCTGTATCGACTCGTACCTGGATTCTTATACGACCTCCAAGGAAGGTTTTCCGCACTGTACCCTGGCACAGTCCAAATTGCGTTCACATGGTACAAAATAAGTGACTTTGAAGCAGGCTCTTGCTGATCTACCAACACGGCGCAGAGCATATTGCGCCTGTTGAAACCCACAGCAAGACGCACGCAATCCATTTAGCGCTTTTGCCCCTGATGAATATGCAATCTGGTCGTTTCTCTAAGAAGACACAAAATATTGGGAGGAGAACTGGCAAAGAAGTAGGCGTTCCAGGCGCAGTGTAATTTATGAAGCATAAACACAGTGCGTAAACACAGCATTTCTCACGCAGTGGTTAACCTTCCTGGAGTCCAATTAATAAAATGTAGTAATTATATACAATACCACAATGATAATTGGCATTATATATGACATTTTAAAAACAAAATTCAGACATGCTGCAGTTTTAATCAGTCTAACCAGAGTGCAGTGCATGTACACCGCATGAATTACTGTACATTTATTACTGACAAACGAAAAACAAAATTCACAGCATTTTAGCCTAATTTCTGTGCCAAAGACGCATCATGGATCCATGTGCATTATCCCTCCTCTCTCCAGCCGTGGTGTAGCTCGCATTAACAGCCACAAACTCCTCATTTGAATACTGCTGCTTGCGCCTGTTGAGAATTACTCACGCAAATGAGTAAATCAACCGCAAGCCACTTGCACAAACGTTTAGCGCTGCACGCAATTTAGTGGTCATTACCAGAAATCTTCGTAAATGAGCCCCACAGTTTGCATCCCTTCTAGCAGCAACAACAATGATAAGGACAAGGCACTGAGTAAACTGCACAGCGCCATCAGTATTCAACAGATAGCCAGTTAAGTCGAGTTTTCTTAGTTACGGTAGCACATTGACTTGCCAATGCAGAGACTCGACACTTAACACTGAGGCCATGTCCGCATGTAGCTGGGTTTTAAAAAAAACAAAGATTTTCCTCTGCTCCTTGAAAAAAATTATCTCCATCAATGTAACAGGATAAATTTTTTTTTCAGCACATTCATAGACGTGGCAAACCAGTAGGGGACAGCAGTTCTCCCAAATCTGTCCTCTAACTTCAGTACACAGCAGTCATACAGCTTGTAAAAGCTAACAAATAAAACACTTTAACAATGGATGATGCCAACACAGCTCTGAGGGCATAAATGCTGTTTTTGAGATTAAACATAGGTCGCACAAGTGTTGTTTGAGCATTTTTTGTCACGGATAGTGGCTCTTAAAACTCAGTTTTCAACCGTCCATACGCAGGTACTGAAAACGGAGAAAACGCAAATCTCCACTTTGGCCGGAGTTTTAAAAAAGATTCGATTTGGTGTCGAAAATCTCTGGTTACGTGTGGGTGACAGGCCAAACCGTAGAAAAATATCTCTGTTTTGTGAGATACCCGGCTACATGTGGACAGAGCCTGAGAGGAGTTTACAAGCCCTCGCCCCTCCCCCTCTTGATGCTTCAGACCACATCACAGTGATGCTCACACCAGCATACAGGCCAAAGGTCAGAGTTATCAGACCAGTTCAGAGTTATCAGACCGGTTCAAAGGCAAGAATGGGTGTGACTCGAGGTTCACCTCCTTGGCTCTTTAGGAGTGACTGGGATATGTTTAAGCAGGCAGCCTCCTACAATCACTACAGTAACAACCAGCGATATTCAGACAGTGCTTTTACATACACATCCAAATCAAGCTTTTAGCAATAATTAACCTGATACCTTAACCAGAATCCAGGTTTACATGTGACTCGGAAAAGTAAATTATTGAATGAAGTGTGTTCAACTCTGCAACACTAGGTGGCAACATGCGCACTTTTCCATTGAAAAACAATGAAGCTTTTTGGTTCTAAATGCTATATATTGCAAGGTCTGTTTATATAATATGGTCTTTGGGGGATCTTGAACACGCAGAGTTGTAGAATACAACAAAACAGAACACTGGGTTTGTTACCGTGTGTTTTCAGAGTAATAAATATGATGCACTTCTAGTAAAAAGCTTTTCCAGCTCAATCAAAACCCCCTCTCTGTCGGCCATTGCTCCTTGAATGCATGTGCGTTTACTATCGGAAGTAAATTAAAATGTGTTGTAATCAATCAACCAATAACAAAGTCAGTCAGTCAGTCAGTCAGTCAACCGTTCAATCAATCAATCAATCAATCAATCAACCTGGCCTCCTAAGTCACCGGACCTGAACCCAATCAAGATGATTTTAAGGTGAGCTGAACCGCAGAGTGAAGGCAAAAGGACCAACAAGTACTAAGCATCTCTGGGAACTCTTTCAAGACTGTTGAAAAATAATTTCTGGTGACTACCCCTTGAAGCTCAAGTGAATTCAAAGCACTAATAAGAGCAAAGGGTGGCTTCTTTGAGGAATATAAAATATAACACATGTATTCAGTTATTCACCCTTTTTGTTTAATAACATACATTCATTCATTCATTCATAGTTTTGATGCCCTTAATTGAGAATCTACAATGTAGTCATGAAAATAAAAAACCCCACATTGAATGAGAAGGCATGTCCAAACTTTTGGTCTGTACTGTCCTATTGTTCCCAAAGCGTCATGAAGGCCTTTTGTACCCATGCAACATGAAGGCCTATTGGTTCCAAGTTGCTATGAAAGCCTATTGTTCCCATAGCAACATGAAGACCTATTGTTCCCAAAGCGGCATGAAGTCCTATTGTTCCCAAAGTGCCATGAAGTCCTGTGTTCACAAAACGGTGTGAAGTCGTATTGTTCCATAAGGGCCCCGAAGTCCTATTGTTCCCAAAGTGGTGTGAAGTGCTATTGTTCCCGAAGTGGTGTGAAGTGCTATTGTTCCCAAAGCGGCATAAAGTCCTGTTGTTCCCAAAGCATTGTGAAGTCATATTGTTCCCAAAGTGGCATGAAGTCCTATTGTTCTCAAAGCACCACGAATTCCTATTGTTCCCAAAGTGATTTGAAGTGTTATTGTTCCCAAAGCGCCATAAAGACCAGTGGTTCCCAAAGCACCATGAATGCCTATTCTTCCCAAAGCATTGTGAAGTCATATTGTTCCCAAAGTGGCATGAAGTCCTATTGTTCTCAAAGCACCACGAATTTATATTGTTCCCAAAGTGATTTGAAGTGTTATTGTTCCCAAAGCGCCATAAAGACCAGTGGTTCCCAAAGCACCATGAATGCCTATTCTTCCCAAAGCATTGTGAAGTCATATTGTTCGCAAAGTGCCATGAAGTCCTATTGTTCCCAAAGTGATTTGAAGTGCTATTGTTCCCAAAGCGGTGTGAAGTCCTATTGTTCCCAAAGTGCCATGTTGTCATGTTGTTCCCAAAGTGCCATGAAGTCCTGTTGATCCCAAAGCGCTATGAATGCCAATAGTTCCCAAAGTGGGGTGGAGTCCATTTTTTCCCAAAGCATCATGAAGTCCTATTGTTCCCAAAGTGGTATGAAGTCCTAATGTTCCCAAAGTGAAATTAATGCCTTTTGTTCCAAAAGCGGTGTGAAGTCCTATTCTTCCCAAAGTGCCATGAATGCCTATTTTTCCCAAAGCGCCATCAAGTTCTGTTGTTGCCAAAGCCGTGTGAAGTCCTACTGTTCCCAAAGCGGTGTAAAGTACTATTATTCCCAAAGCACCATGAATGCCTATTTTTCCCAAAGCGGTGTGAAGTCCTATTGTTCCCAAAGTGCCATGAATGCCTATTTTTCCCAAGGCGCCATCAAGTTCTGTTGTTCCCAGAGCGGTGTAAAGTCCTATTGTTCCAAAGCGCCATGAAATCCTGTTGCTCCCAAATTGCCATGAAGTCCTATTGTTCCCAAAGCGGTGGGAAGTCCTAATGTTCCCAAAGCGGAGTGAAGTCCTATTGTTCCAAAGCGCCATTAAGTCCTGTTGATCCCAGAGCGCCATGAATGCCTATTTTTCCCAAAGCGCCGTCAAGTTCTGTTGTTCCCAAAGCGGTGTGAAGTCCTATTGTTCCCAAAGTGCCACGGAGTCCTGTTGTTCCAAAGCGCCATGAAGTCCTGTTGTACCCAAAGCGCTTTGATTGCCTCATACCAACTGTACTCACAAAAAGGGGAATTAAACCATTTTAAAAAAGTAGTTCAACCATACTAAAAAATTAGTTAAACCATACTAAAAAAGTAGTTCAACCATACATGTTTGAACCAGAATCTGCTCCCGTAGGAGGGGAATCTCCTTAGAACCTGATAGCAGCTCAATCAGAGGCTGAATGCAGGATCAATTACGAAACCCCTATCTCTATCAAAACAGCATGGATGTTTTTTTTTCTTCAGATTTGTATGCATGTATATGCACCAGAGACACACAATAAAACTCCAAATCCCAGAAAAAGTGATATTTTTTCATAATAGGTGTCCTTTAAATTGTGAAAAATAGACATTTGAAAGTTGGTACACAGATAGAAAAATTCAAGACAAGGCAAAAAGGAAGTTTGGGAGCCAGGGGGGTCAAACGGTATTTTTTGACCTTTCACACACAAAACTTTGACAAACTCCTAGAGATCTGGAGGTATCAGCTTCGAATTTGGTCAGTATGGCCTTCAGACATTGTGGATGTAAATTTGTCCAAAACCTGATTGTTCATGTATTTTGAATGGGTCTCAAACTTTGATTATACACACAGAACAAAGTGTTACAATGCCTTCAAAGAAAGTCTCAAAGGCAAGAAACCATACTGTGATTTGAAAATGTCAAATTTTACTCCCTTTATCAAACGGCCACCAAACTGTGCTAAGTGACAGGAGATCAGTTGGTGTTACTTGGTGCCCAGCATTTAGAGCGTAGTAAAAGGAGTAGGCATGGCCAGGTCCGGTGTCACGCCAAGGCCATATCTTTCAACACCATCTGATCTGCACCAAATAGAACCTAATGGATATTTTCGAACCCCTAGCAGATGTAACTCATTGGTGGTCTTGGTGTAATTGCACTGCAGCACCCCCTAGAAGCATTAAAACAATCAGCCCCAAGCAATAATTTATCCTGGGGTTACACATTTGTAATTTCTCAGAAACTACAAAAAAGTCTCTTGGCAAACCCCAAAGGAAGTCAGACATTTTGGATCACAGCTGCCATTTTGTGGCTTTTCCTCATGTTGTACCTGAACAAACTATCCCTACAGCTTTGGTCTTACAGACTTCAAAATGTGCCAGGATAGTGTTGATAGGCATTGGGGTTCAAAGGTTGTTGTTCAAAGGTTTTTGCTGTGTCAAAGCATGTTTTGGTCACCAAGCCTCAAAGTATGTCTCTCGCCACAAAAGAAGTACACCTTTATTACAAGTAATAGCGACTACACACGAGATCAGACTTGTTCAAAACTTTGTCTGGCATCACGTCCCAGAACTCAACACATTCACAGTTGTTTACTAACATCACCCAACTCCTTTCTTCCCAGCAACAGGAAGTCTGCCTGAAAAAAAAAGTTTGTGTAACTTTGTAGGCTATCCAGTAATGAGCGTTTTCTAAAGCAGGAGTGGCTGTGGCAATTTGGCAAAGTCTGATGTCATGCTATGGTCATACATAAGGCTCAAATTTCCACATTGGTAAGTTTAAAAAAACTGAACATTCCTTATAATTAAGGAAGATGTTAGTCAGCTGGTTCCTGTGCAGTAGATTTATTGGAAAAATCAAAGCAGGTACATCATGCTAAGGCATGGGTCATTCTCAGGCAGGAAGTGGCGATGTGTTGACGGACAATGCTCAGTTTTATACAATATAATGATGTCTGTAATGAGATTATTTTGGTACGACAGTACATAGAATTAAAATTGCATTCTTATTCTTAATAGCTACATCACTACTACATACTAGAGGGTGACAATTTTTCGGGATTCCCACAGGTCACGGGATTCCTGCAGGATTCCCGCGGGACGGGAATCAATTTCACTGTTGGTAACGTGATCGGGACGGGACAGGAGATAATCCACGAAATCGGACGGGAAACCGGAAATTAGAATTTTTTTTATTTTTTTTTACATCTATCTTTAGTTGAATTCCATCGGGTCTACTACACGGCACGCACCAAAACTGAAACTGCTACGTTGTTGCTACACCGCCTGGATAAACTGGTAAGCATGATATCCGACTGAAAATGCGTGTATTTTATGCTGCGTTCGAGAGCCCATTCAAACCAGTGGGACATGGGACTTATCCTACCTCCAAATAGAAAAAGTGCACTGGAATGCCTGTCGAAGTGGAACCTCCTACCTGCGAACTTGGGGTAGTTCGACGTACCCCGACTTCACCAAAATTAAGTCGGAGGATAATGGTTGCGCCCACGGAGTCTCACGTCACGAGAGGTAAAAACTTGAACGACTAGGCTATAAACTGTACTTTTCTGCTTGTAGTGTTGTTTTAGACAATGTAATTTTAACACAACTTGTTTTTCATATTATGGTGTGAATGTCGGTATTATCTGTTAGCATGCGTCTTCATAAACAAAGCGACTATCTGTTTAGCGCGGTGGTCGTCCATGTTTTCTGTTTACATTCCACTTCGATTGCCTCGAACGCTTAGAAGGTGGAGCTAGTACATTTCATGTAGGAGAAGTCCCACGTCCCACTGGTTTGGATGGGCTCTCGAATGCAGCATTAATAGTTTGGTAGTCAGACGAGTCGAGTCCATTCATGACGTGGTAAGGTGGCCAAACGAGAATGCAGGATATGGTAAAAGATGGCGCATAAAGCTAAATAGATGATCTTTGATACTGTGCTAGGCTATGGTTTAAAGGGGGGGCGGGGGGAGCGAGCGCCATAGGAGCTAAATTACTAATCTACGGGATTCGGGTCGGGAAGGGAGTCTTTCTATCTGGATTTTTTCAGGACAAGATTTTTTGGGGGGGGCTGACACGTGATCGGGACGTGACGGGAGTATTTTTTTAGGATCGGGACGGGACTGGAGCGACAATTGATTCCCGTGTCACCCTCTACTACATACATACATTACATTGCACCCATAGGATCACATAATTGGTCATGTCCTGAACAGATACTCAACTGAAGCACCTAGTTATAAATGAAAATTACCTGGACATTGTTTTGACACATGTACCAAGCTAAATATACTACTCACAAACTACTGTGTGTGAGATTAAAGAACAAATAAAGTAACCAAAGGGCGTCATCTGACTGTCGGGTCTGTATCGACTGGCTGTATTTATCTAACCCACTGAGTCACAAGGTAACTGTCACATATTTCTTACTCCTTGACCTGATGATTAGAAAAGTATTCATAACCCTCTTACAAGTGTCTTGGCACCTCCTCTGAATGATTTCCTGAGCGGAATGTAATTTTTTTTATCAGCCCATCATTATTTGCATAAATATCTTGCAGATTTATTTATGCGTGACCTAATCCTACCCAAGTCATGCTTTCACCTAAGATTATGAAATTTGGTACTTTTATGTGTTTGGCACTACTGAGGATGCCTGTTGTCCAGTAAATAATAATTTGGTCTAATACTAGGATAATTATTAATGAAGCTGGAATTATCTGTGACAAAATAAGCCCAACGGGGCACCAGCTTCTTAATCTATACGTGAACCAATATTAATTATAACAGACTATCAGTCTTTATCTGAAGGATGGATTCTTTTACCGTTGTATTGAATCAATCCACACCAAAAGAATATAGAGATTTCGTCTCAATTTTAAAGAATGTGTTACAGATTGCTCAACCCTTATCACAAGTAGTTAAAAATAAATAAAATCTAGTCTAAATGAAGCTATGCTACGGTTCTAAATAGATGGCATCTATTCTATCAGTGGGAGGATGGTCTGCGGAAGACAAAACTCAAAACAAACGGGCGTCACAGGAAAACCGACTCACGTGCCTACGTAGTGGGCGTGGGTGTGTGGGAAAAGAGCAGAGCGGTAGGCAAGTGCTCGACAATGTGATACCTTATCAATGCCATTAACCCAAGAAAGACAAAGAAGCAATGTGGTCGTAACTAGCTAGCCTTATAGTTAGCAATATAGTTAAAGGAATTATTAAGATAATTACCACCACTTTTCTCCTCTAACCCTAACCCACACTCATGGAAATCAAGCAATGGCAAAACAAGCAACACACTGGTTCTCCTAAAAAATAATTAATTAGAAAAACAAGTAACCGACTTATCATTAAGCACATGCACACACTCACACTAATAAGCCAACAGGCTGCCTGCAAGAGAACTGGCTGGCCTTTTATTAGCTTCAGAGACCAATGAGCGCCTGTGTTGGTTGACAAAATGGCCGCCGACCTGGCGCAAGGGATGCTGGGAGATTGAGTCTATTCTGTATATTCTGATCAAATCCAACATATGTACTGTAACTTCACTGAACAGACAAATATGTTTCTTCTAACCAACCCCAGAGAGAGTCAGCCATTTTAGATTAAACAGCCTTTTAGTTTCCTGTACAGTTGTTGTCATGCAGTACTGATCAGCAGGTTTGGTGGAAGCATTGAGGCAGGCCAGAGTGATGCTAAACCGTGGGGGTAGTTTACGTGAATCATTGTGAATTGTGACTTCGACAGTTAAATTCTTGAACAGGTACTCTTCTCCTTTCCATCTAACTCTGCTCATTGTAGGGGAAAGCAGTCCCCTGCTCTTCACATTTACTCTTATAACACAATAAAATCCCAGCTTTTCCTCCTTCTCTCTTAAACACCTGCAGTCAAGCTTCTCTCAGAGTCAGGGAGTTTCCCAGCCTCCATGGGACTGCACCTGACAGATAAGAGCACTGTTATGTAATAACAACAATTTCTTTGAGGTCTCTTTTCTATCCAAAATGTTATGACCATGGTCATGTTATGTGTTAACCTCTTGCAGTAAGATTTCTAGACGACGTTCTGGCCTTGGGGAACTATCATCATCATCATCAAACTTTATTTGTTTAGCACCTTCAGCGACCAAAACGGTGCAAATGGCACTGAACATAGCACAACATAAAACGCAGAGCACATAACCTATAAAAATATATGAATCAGAAACCCTTAAAAGTTATAAAAGTGAGTTTGTTACCGTTTGTTGAATGTTGACAGTGCTGGTGCATGCCCGACAGTGAGAGGGAGCTCATTCGAGAGCTTGGGGAGCATATATGAAAATGCTCAGCCCCCTTAAAGCCACAACTAATCGGCAGAAACACCAGCAGGTCAAGGTCTTGTGAGCGTAGCTTGTGGACAGGAGTATAGGGAGTTAGGAGGTTGATTAAATATCATGGAGCATTGGCCCTAAAGGAAGTTACAATGTAAGAGTTTAAGTTGGATTTCTTGGGGGATGAGAATCCAGAAAAGGTGTTATGTACTCATAGTGTTTGGCTTTCAAGTTCTCTGCCACTTAGAGCCTAGTAGGTGCACACTGGTTAACACCAATACATAAGGAATTGCAGTAGTCCAAGCGTGAGCTAATAAAGCCAAGGATCACTGTTCCTAGGTGGTCATATGATAAAAGGGTGCTTAATTATAGCCAGGCGACGAAAATGGAAAAACAGAGTCTTGGGATCATCTGCAGAACTTCTGCTCACTATTACTGTCCACATATTTGAAATAAATATTTATCTTAAAAAAAGACAGAACAGTAGAGCAGTGTCAGGGGTCAGAGGTCACGGAGGGTCTGTACAGGAATATAAGTGGCTGAGAAAAATATCTTCGGCAAAAAAGGAACTTTGAATTATCAAAGTAATTTCGCTGCTACGTAGCCTAAATCTATTTTAAAGTTTAGCAGTCCACATTTTCATCTTTATTGTCACAATAGAAAAATCAGAGCCAGAGATGAGATTTAGGACTAGAGGCCAGCAGCAGGGAAGATGACACAGGTAAGGAGAGATTAGAACGTTCTGAGAGAAAAAGATTGATTGGTTTGTTTGGATTGATCCACACACCAATAACCATAAATGGACCAGCGGCATCAGTCACTGGCTGGGAGTGTTGGAGGGGAAAATAGGCCCCCATTAGATGCGGGGCCTGAGATGCACTAAGTAGACAGAGAAACACGGACACAATCACACGTACCCTCCTCCCTCTTATATGGGGCGCTGAATGTAACATGCAATATTTCCTGCACAGAATGACTTTTGTGTCACGAAATGCATATATTTATTACGAAACCATGTTACATCGTAACGCCGTTTGTCCACGAAATACACAAATTGGTTTGCATTGTGTCCACGAAACACTGAAGAGAGCACATCGTTTCGTGGACCAAATTGACTGGTGGCCTTGTCCTTTCGTGGACATAAGGCTGAATGCACTTTTCACTGTCGTAGACGAAATAAACTTTCGTCCACAAAAGTATTGTGTTTTGTTACAGAAATTATTACGTGTACAAAAGGGATTTATTCTCCAACTCTGCAGTTACAGAAGGCATTCCGTCCACGGAATAGTAAATTCATAACTTACGAAATTCTTTCTGTGATGTGTGCTTTCATTCCGTGGACGAAATGGACAATAGAATACATTTCGTGAGTCAGCATTTTACGAAATGAATTTTGTGTCCACATAATATCATTACGTGGACGAAATGCACAATAGAATACATTTCGTGAGTCAGCAGTTTACGAAATGAATTATGTGTCATAAAATAGTAACGTAATAACTTACGAAATTAATTCAGTGACATTGCTTGCATTTCGTGGAAGAAAGGCTTTTACATAATTCATTTTGTAAAATGCTGACTCACGAAATGTACTGTAGCAGTTCTATTGAGCACATCGTCCACGTTATGACTGCTACAGTACTGATTTCGTGATTCTATTACGCATTTCGTCCGCGTAATGACATTACGTGGACACATAATTCATTTCGTAAACTGCTGACTCAAGAAATGTATTGTTGCAGGTCACACAACGTATTTCGTGATTCTATTTTGCATTTCGTCCACGTAAAGACACTTAATTCATTTCGTAAAATGCTGACTCACGAAATGTATTCTATTATGCATTTCGTCCACGGAATGAAAGCACACATCACTGAAAGAATTTCGTAAGTTATGAAGTTACTATTCCGTGGACGGAATGCCTTCTGTAACTGCAGAGTTGGAGAATAAGTCCCTTTTGTACACGTAATAATTTCCGTAACAAAAAACAATACTTTAGTGGACGAAAGTTTATTTCGTCTACGACAGTGAATAGTACATTCAGCCTTATATCCACGAAAGGACAAGGCCACCAGTCAATTTGGTCCACGAAACGATGGGCTCTCTTCAGTGTTTTGTGGACACAATGCAAACCAATTTGTGTATTTCGTGGACAGACGGCGTTACGATGTAACATGGTTTCATATTGAATATATGTATTTCGTGACACAAAAGTCATTCTGTCCACGAAATATTGCATGTTACATTCGGCGCCCCATGCTCTTACGCACACATATTTTCAACAACACACCAAGACACCGAAGAAAGAACTCTCTATACTCACTCATACACCCCAAACTCACTGTATACTCCCAGGCCCAAGCAACGATGCCCCGGCAACCCGTCCCTGCGAAGGGGAGACGAACCCCCTACCCTCTAGGATGGGGACAAAAAGACTGCCAAAGCCCCCACCATGGCAAGAGCAGCCCACCAGTCCTGGTCCCCGACCAGACGGCCTGATACAGCTCCCGGACCAACCCCTGATGGTTGGTAGTGAACAGGGGCGTGGCAAGACCCCTAGCGTCTTTCTTCCTGCTCGAAATCTGGTGTTGTTGAGTGTTGTTATGCTTACTGGACATGGGAATGGTGCCAGACACCCCCATCCCCCACCCCGGGCCCTCAGTGTCTAAATGAAGTTAAGCAGTAGGAGCCAGCGCCAGAGGTGAGGCTCATCGAAGACCCCCCCACCTCTGGAGCAAAAAAGTGTGCCTACTGCAAGGTCCCTACGTGTGTGTCTCGAGAAAATGTGGGAGTGTCTAACTTGTACAGATTTGTTTTTTGTTTGGATCACTCCTGGAAGGAATGATTCCAATATTCTAAAGCAGAGTTTCTCAACCAGGGGTCTGCGAACCCCTAGTGGAACGTGGTGTACATGCAAGGAGTCCATTGGTATCTGTAATTTATAGAAATATATTATTATTTTCCTTAAATGTGATTGGGACCATTATCTACCTAACTTACAGAAGGTAACATGACCCTCTTCTTATCCTTCACTGGTGTTATTCATGGTACAGGTGCTGGTAATAAATTTTTTAAAATATCATTAAATATATAATTTATTTCAGTAATTGCATTAAAAAAAGCGAGCATTTTATATTACATTAAACAATTACACACAGACTGACGAATTTCTTGTATACCTTCCTTTTAATTTTGATTATTATAAATAACAACTACTGAAAGTCCCAAATTCAGTATCTCAAAAAATCTGAATGATGTGGAAATGTTCAGTATTGAATACACTTGTTGCCAGACTCTAATCAGCTCATGATTAGCTGATTAGAGAGCTACTCTATATTTATACAGTAGTTTTCCGAAATATGTAACACAACATTTTACATACAAATTTCTCAAAAATACAGTATAAAATGTGTTGTTACAATATTTGACAGTTATTGCTTCTATTTTATTTCATAATGTTCTGAGGCTACTGTATATATATATGTATATATATCCTGTTGTGTAACTTTTTTGTGGAAACTCCCTAAATATGCCGAGGAGCTACTGCTGATTTATATTTTGTGTTCTGCAAATTACAACCGAAAGCTCATATTTGCCTCATAGAGTTAATAAATGTCACAATAATAATTAATTCTCACCCAGACAAGGTTGTAGCCACTCGGAGTCCTTCAGGAGAAGTTTCTATCCAGTCTGATCAAAACGAACTTTTTTTATAAAGTGCTTTTTCGAACTAAATAGCTTCTCAAAGTGCTTTACTGATTAAAATGACCCCACAAACCCCACCCTTCCTAACCCAAAATAAAAACAACATCACAACTATATCTATATAATAGGAGCCAATCAGGTCAGGAGATTTGCTGCCTGTAATAAGGAATTATCTGCCCCAAAACTCCTTCATTGTTATTTTACTTTGTTGTGAATAATCCGTGTCATTCCCATGTGAGTTCAGAGTGTCTCAGAATTGCTTCTTAGTTCTGTTCCAGGATGATTTAGAGGCTACAATCCATGTACACTAACACATTATTACAATAACATCACCTACACAGACTACAGCTGGAATGGAGGACGGCTGCAACGTCATTAAAATCCCAGTTTGGTGGAAGTTGAAATCAGTTACACTAAAAGCCTGTAAAAACATCAGAAGCTAATACCTTCATATGTTCAAAACTCAGGGGAAAATCGCTTACCTTGAAAAACGGATCCATACGTTTATCTTTAGTCGGATTGATTACTGCAAAAACGTCCTCACAGGTCTACCTAAAAAATCAATCAGACAGCTGCAGCTGATCCAGAACGCTGCTGCTCGTGTTCTCACTAGAACCAGGAAAGTAGAACACATCACCCCAGTTCTAAGGTCCTTAAACTGGCTCCCTGTAGCTCAGAGAATAGACTTCTAAATACTCCTACTTGTTTATAAATCACTGAACAGTTTAGCACCAAAGTATGTTGGAGATCTGCTGTCACTACACCAACCCAGCAGACCAATCAGGTCCTCCAACTCGAGCTTACTTAACATTCCTAGAATTAGAAATAAACAGGGAGAGGCAGCTTTCAGCTTCTATGATCCACAAATCTGGAACAAACTTCCAGAAGAATGAAAAATGCTGAATCGCTAGGCTCTTTTAAATCAAAGATTAAAACTCTACTATTCAGAGCCCTAAATTGCGTTTTCTGATCCCTATTTGATTCTCGTGGTTTAATTTTTATTCTTATTTTTTTCATTTTTAATCTATTGTGTTTTATCTGTTTTTGGTCTATATTGCATAAATTTGTTCCTTACATCATTTTTCTTATTGATTGATTGTGTCTGTTTTTCTCTAATCATGCTTCTGTACCCATGTATTTGGTTTCATTATCACTGAATCATGTAAAGCACCTTGAATTGCCTTGTGTTGAAAGTGTGCTATACAAATAAAATTGCCTTGCCTTGCCTTAACTATTCATAACTAAACCTGGTTAAAAGAAGGAGTTTTAGGGCAAATAATGCCTTATTACAGGCAGCAAATCTCCTGCCATGATTGACTACATATGGATATAAATACAGATCAGACTGGATATGAACTTCTCCTGAAGGACTCAAATAACTCCAAACTTCTCTGGGTGAGTAAATGCACGTAATATTTGCTAAAAATAAGGTCCAGGTTAAATAAAACTGAACTTCCCCTTTAATGTCATCCAGAGGATCAGTTATTGACTGGGTTGAGCTGTGCTCTCCTGTCACAAAACGCTGAGGACCAGACTGACCTCCTCTGGGAGCACAGTGAGATGGATGGATGTCCTCTTTGAACACCTTGGGGAGTTCAGGAGCAGTCGCAGGTTCATTCCAGTCGTCCTTAAAACTCTTGGACCTAATTATAGAGATGGCTATGATGGTGAAGGTAATAAATCATGAAGCCGACCCTCATGGGCGCCGTAAAGGGGTGGAAGGTTAGGACGATTCTAAGGGCCCAGGCTGATGAAGGGCCCAGAAGAGCAGACCCTCTTTTTCTTTTCTTATTTCTTTTCTCTTTTTTATACATACGTTAAATGTGCTAGGGCCCCTCATACACTTAATGTGTATTTTGTCCGTTTTGACCATAGATTTAATATTTAACAAACAAATAATGTATTTACTGTTTAAGTCACACCCCCCTCACAATGGTTCATTCCACCTGCGCTGTCCGAGCTACACTCGCTAGCGTAACGTCTCTTGCTTATTGCATTTGTTATGATGCAGTGCAGATAGTGACACACGCAGGCATGTCACATCAAAAGTCAGGGCATCAAAAACGGAAAGAAAAGAAGGAAAGAGAAGACCGAGAACGCCGAAGTCGACAGTATGTCACACAGTTTTTCAAAAAGAAAGGTAGCTTGCCCTATTCCTGTATTCCAAAACTTTCACTTACTTATTTTTGTTGCTACATGACCTGCTTTTATCTAGCTAGCTTAGTAAAATAATTACTGAATTATGATTTACATCCAACAATAATAACATCTCTGCTGTCTCCGGGTTATCATGTCTCGTAGACACAGATTCAGCGGCCGCTGCACACCCACGTCTTCCTTCCCCCGCGGCCCCCGTCCCCGTCTCAGCCAAACAAGGTGAGCCTGAGCGCAAAACTTCACGAAGATTGAAAGCTCTAAGCACGTCTTATCTACTGTGTTCTCCACATGATGATAACTTTACTAAACAAAAAGTAATCTACACGCTTCAAAAATTACAAAATCAGTTTGCCGTGTGTTCTGTGAAGTGACAGTGCTGCTGCTACGATCGATGCTGTCAAACTTGACGTTCTTAATATGAATAAAATGCCCCTTGAAAAAATAATATAAAGTGGAATAAAAATGTGTCTGTGGTAACCATTGGCTATAATTAGTTTACAGAATAGATATTTAATATTTTATATTAAGAAAACTATACAAAAAAAATACAGTTTTGGATTGTCTAATTTTTTTCTTGTGTTGTATAGTTATCTATTTCATATTATTCAACAATGCAGGTGGCGAGAGAGCATTCAGTAAGCTCAAACTGATTAAAAATTATCTTAGGTCTGCTATGTTGCAGGACAGACTTTGTCACCTTGCCATACTGTCCATTGAAAGCAAACTGGCAAGAAAGCTGAACTTTGATGATTTGATACATGATTTTGCCAGCAGAAAGGCTGGGCCATTATAAAGTGATGTTGAACATAACTTGTTATACCTGGATAACAAACAGTTTATGTCTGGTTCAGTACTTGTTTAGTCCTGGACTGGTTTAGGCCTGGCATTACTCCTGGTGTGTCTTGATTTTGAGCCCTTTTGGCCTAGTTTTAGTCTTGGACTGATTTAATTATGGGTTAGTTGTAGCTGATGTTTCCTGATTGAGCAGTTGGACCCAGTTAAAGCTTGTTCACGTAAAGTATATGTCAATATGTGTACATTATGTTCTGTTGTGTTTGCAATTGCAATTGAGATAATAAATATTCTCCTTTTATGTAAACAAGTACATATTTCCATAGCTTTTTCTTGTTTTTGTAGGCTTTTACTCATCAGACATTTTAACTATGCAATGTGCTAAGTATCTTTTTTAAAGTATACAGGGCATGTTTATTGGGTTACATTTTATCTGTAAAAAATGTAGGGGGCCCAGAAATTTTTGTTTCAATAGGGCCCAGAATTTCTGGCGGCACCCCTGCCGACCCTACAGACATCTGTTGGAGATGATCACAGCTCGGGGAGAGATAACAGTAAAAGTAGCGACCCTGAAGAAGAGAGAAGGCCAGTCGAGGAAGATGAAGAGGCTGTGATGAGGAGGAAACAGGAGGTTCTGATGGAGGCAGCTAAAGAGGAGACAAACAGCGTTCATTAGAGGACACAATGAAGAAGATGATGACGGTGCCTTCAGTGAAAAGGACAGATGGTGATGATTGTGGCTCTGATGAGGAGCAGGAGGACGGCAACAATATATGATGATGGCGGTTTAAAGCAGAGTGGAAAGTCTCCATAGAGGATGATGAAGGCCGCTCAGATGGTGATGAAAGTGATGAAGATGACTGCCTGTTAAAGGAAGCCGATTGCTCAGGTGGGGACGGTGATTCCTGGTTGTTTGGGTTTTTAGCTTCTGATGGGTCATTCAGGCGTCTTCAACCATTTCACTTCTTTCCTTCAGGTCTGTGTTCATACCTGATTGTGTTTCTCTTCCTGAGTATTTATATTTTTCCTGTCACGATCTACTGTGATTTTATTTTAGTTCCATTCCCGCCATATTCTGTTCAGTCCTCTCCAACATGGCCTCTAACAACACCTGAGCAGAACCACAGAATGATGGACTCCAAGCTGCAGTAATCCAGGCCAAACGAACCCCAACTACATACTGAGTTCTACACATGCTGATGGTTTTCAGTTGACCAACTTTTCTAAAAATCCTTTTTTTGCTTTGGCCTTTATTGGTTTTCAAATTTTCTAAGATATCAAACTCAAGACATTCATTAGTTGTCAGTTATAATCATCTAAATTAAAAGAATTAAACATTAGAAATATATCCGTCTGTGTGTGATGAATGGATCTGATATACCAGTTTAACTTTCTGAATGGAAATACTGAAATAGATCTACTTCTTCATGGTATTCTCATTTTATGGCGAGCTCCTGGATATTCACCTGCGCTGCCTCAACATATAAGCTCTTGATTTTTCACTGTTCAGCGTCGTATTCTGTTTTCCGGCCCTGATTCATATCTGGTGCTGATCTCAGTTACACGTCTCTGTCGTTGGCTCAGTGTCTCCACCTCGAAACGTGACACTGTGCCTCTGTAGAAGGAGGGCGGCCAGATCACGACAGGATACGGTTTCTTGACTGCAGGACGCACATAAACTACACATAGGTGATGCATTCATATAGATCTTTTTTTTTTTACAATACATTGAAAAGTAAAATTCTGGAGTTGACTGCTGGTAGATTCTTGCAGATAACTTTGAATTATCCAAAGCAAGTATGAAAAGACCCCACAGCTGAGGGACTTGGTGTTTCTTAATTCATTTTGGTATCCAAGTATGTTGAAAATTTACAAATGATGTCTGCTGGTGGAGATCTTGGGCTCATCGCTGTGTCTGTGTCGATTCCTGGGAGGCAGATTGATGGCTTCTCACTCCAGGTATTGAACACTCGTATGGAGAAACCTTATATACACCAACATGCTCACACAGGCTGTTGTTTCACGCATTCAGACAGATAAGAACTAGGGACAATGGCCCCTCATTTCCTAGAACCATTTTAGCTCTGAGGCAGGGTCTTTTCATGATTCTCATATGACGTAGTTGTTTGGTGAATTCATAATCTAACTAGATGAAATACAAATCAAACTAAACTTTTTTTAAAACAGGCAGTTTCATCACATCGGTCCCTGACTTTCTGCCAATGGAAAGGGTAGTTCTAAGAACTAGATTCTACAGGACGGTTCTAGGAACACAGTTCTTAGAACTTCTCTGTCTGAAAGGTGTTTTCTTGTGTTTTCTTTATTCTCCTTATTGTTGCAGAGTTCAGATTTCTAAAAATGAGATGAAATAGAGTCCTTAAGGGCATTTAAGTACTCAACAAAAATATAAATGCAACAATTTTGTTTTTGCTCCCATTTTTAATGAGATGAACACAAAGATCTGAAACATTTTCTATATACAGAAGAAAATAACAATTTCTCTCAAATATTCTGTGATGGTGAGCGATTCTCCTTTGCTAAGATAATCCATCCGACCTCACAGGTGTGCCATATCAAAATGCTGATTAGACAGCATTATTACTGCACAGGTGTGCCTTAGAATGGCCACAATCAAAGGCCACTCTGAAATGTTCAGTTTTATCACACAGCGTGCAGTTGGCATGCTGACAGCAGGAATTTCCCACAGAGCTTTTGCTTGTAAAGTGAATGTTCATTTCTTTACCATAAGTCGTCTCAAACGGTGTTTCCAAGAATTTGGAAGTACATCCAACCAGCTTCACAACCGCAGACCACGTGTAACACACCAGACCAGGACCTCCACATCCAGCAGGTTCACCTCCAAGATCGTCTGAGACCAGCCACTCGGACAGATGCTGAAACAATCGGTTTGCATAACCAAAGAACTTCTGCACAAACTGTCAGAAACCATCTCAGTGAAGCTCATCTGGATGCTCGTCGTCCTCATCTCGGTCTCTACCCAACTCCTGTTCATTGTTGTAACCGACTTCAGTGAGCAAATGCTCACATTCAATGGCGTCTGCCATGTTGGAGAGGTGTTCTCTTCACGGATGAATCCCGGTTTACATTGTTCAGGGCAGATGGCAGACAGCGGGTGTGGATTCGTGTGGGTGAGCGCTTTGCTGATGTCAATGGTGGTGGTGGGATTATGGTATGGGCAGGCGTACGTTATGGATGAAGAACACAGGTGCCTTTTATTGATGGCATTTTGAGATATCTGTGGCCCATTGTTGTTCCCATCCAACAACATAATTTCATGTTGCAGCGTGATAATGCACGGCCACATGTTGTAAATATCTGTACACAATTCCTGGAGTCTGAAAACATCCCAGTTCTTGCATGGCCAGCATGCTCAGCATTGAGCATGTTTGGGATGCTCTGGATCGTAGTATACGACAGAGTGTTCCACTTCCTGCCGATATCCAGAAACTTCCCACAGCCATTGAAGAGGTGAGGACCAACATTACACAGACCACAATCCATAACCTGATCAACTCTATGAGACAGAGATGTGTTAAACTCATACTTGCCAACCCTCCAGATTTTTCCGGGAGACTCCCGAATTTCAGTGCCCCTCCCGAAAATCTCCCGGGGCCGCCATTCTCCCGAATTTCTCCCGATATTTGACGGTGTCGCATATCATGTACACTCCCTGTTTCTAATGTGAGAGGAATCGAGAATAAAACATGTTACATTTTAAATAAGTGAACAGTTTCTTCATTCCAGATATCAAAATATATCACGTTTGGTGAAAGTTTCCGTTTTGAATAAATAATAGTGATACATGATTCTTACGTCTATGAGGAAAACAATCAGTGATGCACGGCGCAGCAGCGAGCCGCAAGTTTTCAGAAGCCTTTGCATTTGGTCTGGCAAAAACCAATGTTGGTGTCAAAATCAATAGACACGTTGCTTTATTAGTTTGTGCTAATAAAACTAAGAAAAAATACTTTCTCACTCTCTCCTGACACAGAGACTCCTACGAGTTTTTGGACTGATTAATAGTGACTATTCCTAACCTCCTAAACTCCTCAGCGCTGCTGAGCAGGGGCGTATCCAGGAGGTTAATAAAGAGGGGCTAAAAGGGCCCAGGGTGGGACTGTAGTACCAAAATAAAAGCAGAGGTGTGTAATGATAACTTTATTGCTTTCTCTGAGGTCTAAGATAAGGTCAATTCGTAAGTGAATTAGTTTTAATGATGTAGTGGGAATCCTTATTGCAAGCATTATTTTATGACATAGATAGTTCTTATTTGAATTAGTGCTGATGCCTTTTACTTCTAATTCTGTTACTCGTGTCTAGATAAAATGTTATACTGATATGATAAAGTACAAACAGGGACCTATTGTCTGTAAACATCTCATACTGATTTATGACAGATCCTGCGAATTTCTTTCTCAGCATTATACAAAGTGTTCCTTATTGTTATCTATCTTCTGACTGTCCAGTGAAACATCCATTGTAGCCTCTGTGACAGAAAATTGTATTATGCTGGGACATTAAGAAAGGTTAAATTCTCGTACTCAGCTCTTAGACAGCTGTTCTGATTCTAAGGTACAAACAAGAACCAATTGTATGTAAACATCTCATCTTGACTTATGACAAATCTTGTTATTATCTGGTGACAGATCCTGTGAATATCTTTCTCAGCATTATATTAAGTGTCCCTTATTGTTATCTATATTCTGACGGCCCAGTGAAACTATCTCCTGATTGTTTACTGCTGACTACTGATGACACATCCTTTGTTTACCTATTCCATGTTGTTCTGTGATTGGTCTTGTGATTATCCTCTGATGCATAGAACAAAGTGTTAGTTATCCTATCATAACTGTATGATGTATTGATCGGTCAGAAGCTGATTCAATAGTGTGTGGCTGACTTCTATACAAACCCATGCATCTGTGCTGAAGCTTTAGGGTTCTCAGTAGGAGTCCCTCCGTGCACGTAAAATAAACTATGTATGAATATGGCTGATACTTTTGTTTTATTCTCTCATCCGAGGCCTCTCAGAGACCTAGATTTCTACGACAGGTGTTCTTGTAGTGGGGACCCAATCTGAGCAGTCGTCATGTTAAAATTACATTTAAAGTAATTTTATTTTGCTAAGGTTTATGTGACAATGTGATATGAAAGCATATAAAAACACATTGCAACCTTTTTAGACTAAAGGTTTTTCACCAAAAAGTGGAGGGACTGTCTAATATCTTAACTTACATTATTGCTTTGGACTGTTATTTTGTAAAATATATATATATATGAATTTAATTAATCGAAATCAATTGCATTTTAATCGCACATAAATATTTCACCTGAGAAAAGTTAGAATTTTCTTCAAATGGATTTTTAGCATGAATAATCACTTAATACATAAGTTTAAATTATAAAAAATAAATAAAAAAAACATTCTGAAAGAACACCGATAAGAGAATGAATCAAGGAGAAAGCAGAATTTTCTCTCAGATAGAAATAAATAAATTAACAAGGTGATGACCAAGAAGCTGCAGCGCACCACCCTCATCCCTCCTTGCAGAGCTGTGGATAAAATCCCTCTCGTGGAATGAGTTCTGAGATTCTCTGGAGGATCGAGTCCCGAGGAGATATAAATTTGCTCTGTAATGCACAAACAGTCGCTAGAAGCAGCAGTTCAGCCGTGTGCGCCACGTAACACGAGAGTGCATGCACGGGACAGAGTAGATAAGACCGCTCCGTCACCAAAACCTGCATGATAGGAAGAAATAGCTGCAGCATAAGTTTTATCTGCCGTGAAAGCTAAATTTCTGTCCATCAGCTGCTGGAGGAACGACAGCACGCGGCTTAGCGGACATGAAACGGGATCTGTGTCTTTCTCTGCGCACCAGCGCTGGAAGGCTGCGGTGCATAATAGGTGCGATTAAAATGCGTTAAAAATTTTAACGCATTACTTTTGTGTAATTAATTAATCTTAATTAACGCGTTATATATATATATATATATGTGTCACAGGGGCCATGTAGTAAAATGAAATTATTATGAACCTGTGACCGGAGGGAAGAACTAAGTGTTAATAGTGTGGTATTTTTTATCTTGCTCCCACAGTCACTTCCATAGAACACAGCTGCAGGTTTTAATTACTTTTTGTGTGGGGTTTTCAGACAGCTTCTATGAAGTATTAAATCACAGGAAAGTAGTGTGATTCCCATTCTTACTACACTAATACAGTGTATTCAATATTGATAAAAAATGTGTGTGGATGCTTACCACAGAACAATGCTTAGCTTATTAACACTGAAGGCAGATGGTGTGGGAAAGAGACAAAAGGCAGGAACAATTGGAGATCCGTGGGAAGCAAGGAAGGGAGGCTGAGAATGATGGGAGTCCTTGTATGCTTGTCAGAGTAGTTTTCACATTACATCTGAGAAATGTAACTCATTTTGATCTGTGTGTAATAAAAACTGTAGTCCACTGGAGTTCGGTTTGCACTCAAAATTTGATAATTGTGTCTGTTTGTTATTTGCTCTCTTTTGACAGAAATTATGAATACGCTCGGAAGGTGGAATTGAGGCTGCAGAAAAAGTAGAGATTAAAAGGCATATTTTGGCGCCTGTTCCTTTAAAGGCAAGCTTGGATGAAGGAGTAAAAATTCTACCTTTCCACAACATCCATCCCCCTCACTTTTGAAAAGCTTGTGAAGTAAAAACAATCTTAAATGAGTACCAGGCTTTTACAACAGTCATAAATACCAAGTTGTGTTTAGGAAATTACCCAGTTGTGTAGAAACAGGAAGAAAGATAGTTTAGGACCCCCATAAAAGCGGGTGTCTGTAAATCATTTTGGGGGAAAAACAGACTTAGGGAAGTAGATGATAAGGGGCACACAATGAATGTTTATGTACTGGGAGTGACCAGGTCATGTGATTCTTTTTGTCTTTGTGTTCAATAAAAAGAGATGAGGTCTGTGAGTCAGCGCGCACACTTGGTGAGCCGTCCTGCAGGTCAGTCTCATGACAAACAGATCTGTGTTGTTGTATTTTCTGCTTTGTTTTCTGGAACAGGAAATCACTCTGTCGACCCTGCGGAGGAAAGCTGGATCCTCAACCGTGAATAGAGTTAATTGAAAGTTTTGGAGTTAATCCACAATAGAGGAACACTTTAATATAGAATTTACAATCCAGCAACTTGGTGGAGAACGCAGGCAGTGATTTTCCAGGAGCAAAGTAGAAAGGTAAGTTGATTGTTGATTAAATATTTTGAGGAAACACTGAAGTGAATTACTGATCTGAGTTTAACAGAATGATGGGGAACTGAGGACTGACCATTGACAAAAGGACCCGGGTCATTTTCTCAGTAATCGGGCAAGCGCTACAACAAATTAATAGGTAAATGTTGGTCTGAAAATTCTCCATTTTAATGTTAACTCTGTCTCTTTAAAGGAAAAGAGGAACGTGCGAGACAAGTTCTGAGTCTGGGCTGCTCTCGCTGGGGAGAGACGTTTCCCCAGCGACAGGTCTAGTGGGAACAAAGGATTCCTAGACCAGCCTGGGTGACTGCACAGTCCGTGACCGAACATCACAAAGTGTGCATAGAAAAAGGTCTGCGTTCCTAAAGAGATAAGGTCAGTGTGTATGGATGACTAAGACTTAAAAGGAAATAAATTGCCATGGTAATATAAACATAGTTGTGGTGTGAATGGGTGTGTGTTTGGAGAGTAAAGATACAGATAAATAGTTTCCAGGAAACTATTTTGCACATCTGGATTCAAATAAACTCTCATTTAGAGGATAGTAGTTGGGTTGAATCTAAAACTCGGGTTGTCCGGTGAATCTTGAACACCTAGTGGATGTCCGCTCCCACAGAACTAGTCTGGGGTGTAGAAGATTGACATTCAGGGACAATCTGGGGTAATATCATTTTCACCTGACTCAATCCTACATACTTTAAGGAAGAGAGCAGATTGACATAGTTGCTGAGAGCATGGACTATAAACCCCGCATTCCCCTGCCAGGGAACCGCTGGTGCACCTTAGGAAGACAATTAACACTGTATTTGGATAAAGTACTACCAATGATAGAGACTAGTCTCAGCAAGGTAGATAGAGATAAAGTAGAAAGGAGGGTCAGAAGTATGTGGAAAGATGAGGGACTAGACGCACAGGAGAGGAGATGTTTGTCCCAGTTATGCTTCAAAGAAGCAGGGAAATGTGGAGATAAAGCAGAAAAGGCCAACGTGGTTACTGGAGGAAAGGCAAAATGGAAGAAAAGACAGGCAAAATGGAACCAGTTAGGTATATTAGGGCAAGGGACAGAACATCTTTGTCAGGAACCAGACTGTGACGAGGAAGACAGCTCAAGCCCTCCCCCTTATACAGGGATTTATCCCCCGATATCCCGGACAAACAATATGTATCCTGTAGTTAGAACTGCAGATGGGACTGAAATTCATTGGGAACTCACTAGGACAGATGCTACAGAAAGAGGTATCTATGAGGAATATGGCCCAGAACACAGATCACACCACACCCCCAATGCACACCCTCTGCTCCTCCGGTAGCTCCCCCATCTTCTCAATACCCCGTCCAACCCAGCTCTCGGGACGGAGCCACACAGTTGTGGCAAGTAATGAGCAAGAAGAAAGTAGGTCACTCAAACACTGGTCCAAAACCCCCTCAGGTTAATACGCCACCTCAAGCATCTGACAGGACACCCCCTCAGGCGTCCGGCAGTCAATCAGGAGCCATAGAGATTAAAATGAGGACCATGAACCCACACATGAAATTGTAATTGCTGTTAAGGCTCAGGGTACACTAGGACACACAAGTGATGAGGAGGATTATGTAGAAAAAGAAGTGAGGAAGAGAGTAAGAGAGGAGTTAGAAATAAAACGAGAGGATGAGAACAGACGGGGGCCAATAGAGCCAGAGGAGGGCTTAAAGGGCACACCACCCCTGGGACCGACAGGAGTAACGACTAGATTACAACTCAAACAGCAGAAAAAACATCAGGAGGAAGAGCCGGAGGGAGGTTAGTCACAAAACATAATGCCTTTAGTACAAGCACCAGGGGGAGGAGAACTGTACAAACCTCTAAAATTAGCAGACCTTAGAGGATTGATCCAATCTTTGCCATCTTTATCAGAAGGAGCTAATTTGTGGTTAAACAAGCTGTACCATCTTACAGCTAATCAGACATTGGCCCTAGGAGATTTAAGGGGAGTAATGGGGTTAGTAATGACAGCCACAGATTTTAGAAATATGCAGGAAGAAAATAATTTAGCTAACCTCCCAGATTCTACACCTTTAGCAGGACTAATTAATGGAATAGCCACCTGGTTGAGACAGAAATATCCAGGAACCCATGCCTCAAAAGTGCCAAAATTCATGTGGAAACCTGAGGTGTCACCAATTGATTATTTATCACAAAGCAAGGACACCTGGGTGGGACAAACAGGGGAATATCCTGATCAGCAGGGAACAAACAGAACTTGGTTCAGGGAAGCGGTGTTAGCAGGGGTGCCGGAGACTGTACAACAGAAATTAAAAGAAAATCGGGATCTACTAAGTGCTGACCAGGGTAGATGGGACTTGCATTTAATTCATCATCTTCAGAAAGAGGCAGATCGGTATAAGAAAGGATCTGAGGAGACTAAGAAAATGGAGACTGCTTTGTTAAAACTACAGTTAAAAGAAGCCCAATCTAAAATAGCTGAACAGAAAGCTGGTTCAAAGAAAGGAAAGCAAATGGTGGCAGAAATTTCCCCAGCTGCAGCCCTAGAGGCTCCTCCCCCTTCATTTCCCATAATGTATGCTGCAGCCCCCCCTAACCAGTCATCCGTTGCCCCCTATGGGCAGCAGTGGCAACGCCCCTGGAGAGCACGTGGGAGGGGAAGGGCCCGTGGGTTCAGAGGTGCTGGGGGAAAGCAGCCAAGCACTAACGCTTGTCATCTGCGTGGCTCCATTGATCATTGGGTGAGAGAGTGTCCTTACCCACCAACCGGGAACCAACCACAATACCAGCCTTCTCACCACACAGCTCCAAATCAGCACATGGCTCCTCCTCCGTATGGCAGGGGAAGAGGAGGCCAGCACTATTGACAATGCCCACAGATTTTCCCAGTGGGCGGGACTAAGGGAGATCCCTTGCTCACATTGAACATTTCTGGACATTCCTTAGCTTTTTTGGTGGATACTGGGGCTACTTTCAGCACCATGGACAAATCATTACCACAAACAGTCTTGTCTGGAGAAAAAGTGTCAGTAATGGGAATTTCTGGGGCTCCTATGATTCTCTCGGTAACTCAACCTATGTCTGTGTCAGTGGGAAACCAAAGAGTGAACCATCCTTTTGTGAAAGCACCCACCACTCCAGTGAATCTTCTTGGCAGGGATTTACTTATTAAGCTGGGAGCTACCATACTATGCACAGCTGATGGACTTCAAGTGACTTTTCCCAATGGACAGAAACACTGTTGTGGTTCCCTGAATGGACAATATCTGCTCAGAGATGACGCCTCGCAAATGGCTGACATATTCTGGGGCAGGCTTACCACACCTCCTGAACATGAACACTCTGCAGCCACATTCTTGGCATGCTGGAGGCCTTGGCTGCTGGAACTACCACCCTTTGTCCCGCCGCCTGACCCTTTACATGTTACTCTCCTTTATGAAAGGGGCGATCCTACTATGTATCAGGAACAATTTGAGAAACAGCTTGAGGGCCACACGTGGTCTGTGACTTCCGGTCCATGCTTTGTGGGGAAAGAGGGAATAGCACTGTTTGCTAATCTTACATCTCATCAACTGAAATGGTACATGATGGAGACTGAAGCTCTCCCACATGTGTCACTTTTACTACACCCTAAACATCAAGCCAAGGATCTGGGGGGAATGGTAAAGAGGGGCGTCACAATTACAGATTGGATTCCAACCCAGATACCTACAGTCTCCTTTTCTCCTTCTACTCAGATGTATAAAATAGACACGCAAGTAACAGATCAGACTCTGTTAGAACACCTCCAGTTGTCTAGTACTCATGGTAGAGAAAAAACAGACCACCCTAAGGCCATAGAGACGTTTCAAATTCTCCCCGATTACCTCTGATCAGACGGTCCCACAGATGTAGGATTGGTTCACACCACACCCATCACTTTTGAATTAAAACATTCTGATCCAATTTGGCGTACGCAGTACCCTCATAAACCTGAAGCTGAGGAGGGAATAGCGGACACTATTGCAGGTTTATTTAAGGCTGGTGTTTTGGAACCTTCTTACTCGCCTTACAACACACCAATCTTACCTGTAGAAAAAACAAGGTACTGGCAAATACAGGATGGCACATGACTTAAGAGCAATTAATGAGGTACTTAAAACAGCACCCATTGCAACCCCTAATCCCTACACGGCTCTGACATCCCTGACACCTGATTTGAAATGGTTCACCTGTATTGATTTGGCTAATGCTTTTTCTCTGTTTACCGCTTCACCCATCAGTGAGGGATGTGTTCTCTTTCACTTTCAGAGGTAGAAAACTGAGATATACCAGACTTCCCCAGGGCTTTTCTCTATCCCCTGGCATTTTCAATCAGGTTCTTAAACAATCCTTAAGCACCTTACTCCTCCCACCAGGTTGTGTTCTGATTCAATATGTGGATGATTTAATTTTAGCCACGCCCACTGCAGAAATATACATTGAAGCCACATTGGCATTACTCTCTCATTTAGGAAAAGAGGGTTATAAAGTCTCACGTGACAAATTGCAACTAGTCAGACAAGAAGTCCAGTTTTTGGGGAGAAAAGTGACGGCACAGGGTTCTGGTTTAACAGAGGCCCACAAAAACTCCATATTGACACATCCAAAACCTCTTATTGTAAAGTCAATGCTGTCATTTCTGGGACTTACTAACTTCTCCAGACATTACATTTCAGGCTATACTAACCTCACTACACCATTGAGAGCATTGGTAAATGAAAATGGCATGAAGAATTTACAGGCACAGTTACAATGGAATTTCACAGCAGAAGAGGCTTTCATTCAGCTCAAACAACTACTAGCTCAGGCAGCAGACTTAGCTACACCTGACTACAGCTGTACCTTTTTTCTAGATACATCAGAAACCGATGGAGTGGTTAATGGTATTCTTTTTCAGAAAAAAGGGGGCCAAAGACACATTCTTAGGTATCTTAGTATCAAACTACAAGCCATAGAGAGGAGACAACCTCCATGCACTAGACATGCAGCAGGCATTGCACATCTAGTTGAGAAAACAGCACATGTAGTCAGAGGATACCCACTCCACATCCTCACATCCCATGGTGTTATGGCTCTGATCAATTCTGAGGTCTTCACTTTGTCCACCCTGCGCCAGCAACGTCTCAGTAAAATCCTAGAAGCACCAAATCTGACTTTCATCCATGATGGCATAAACATGGCAGATCAGTTCAGCGACACTGGGGAACCTCATGACTGTGTTGCACTAAATTTTGTGGCCCAAAAAAAAAGACCAGACCTGTTGACAGAACCACTCCCCACAGGACTGACCCTGTACACAGATGGTTGTTGTTTTAGGGACAGTAAAGGTGACTTACAATCAGGTTTTGCTGTGGTGTTGCAAGATAACAATACTGAACAGACATTGGTGTCAGGAAAACTACATGGCAAACAGAGTGCGCAGCGAGCTGAGATCAGGGCTCTGATTGAAGCCTGTAAGTGGGGAACAGGAAAAGAAGTTACCATTTGGACTGATTCTAATTATGGTTTCTCTGTTATTCATTATGAGCTACCACAGTGGAAAAGGGCAGGATTTGTCACCACCACAGGCAAGCCTATTCAGCATCACTCAGATATCATGGAGCTTTTAGAAGCAGTGCAGCTACCCTCTAAATTAGCCATTTTAAAGTGCAAGGGCCACAGTAAGTTAAACACAGCTCAGGCTAGAGGTAACGAAGCTGCAGATCTGGCTTCAAAAACTGGTGCAGGTTACCAGCCACAGACAAATACACAGCTAGTGGTTACAGATTTACAGGAAATATCAGACAGCTTTGCAGAGGAAGTGAAGCTAGCTCAGCAGAATGCAGCCCCACAGGAGAAATCAGTTTGGAAAGACAGAGGTGCAGTTTTCTAAAATAACTACTGGAGAGGCCCAGATGGGAGACTTGTGTTGCCAGCCAGTTTGAAACCCACACTTTTCCAAGAAGCTCATGGACAGGCACATGTCTCTTTTAATCAGATGAAGAGGAACCTGTGTTTCTGGTGGCACCCATATTTATCAGACTGGGTAAAGAATTTTTTGAATGAATGTACGGTTTGTGGGCAGTTTAATCCAAAACCCACTATCAAGCCAGAGATGGGAACTTTTCAGAACCTGTCTCGGCCAGGGGAGGAAATGGTTATTGATTATACAGATATGGTAACTCCTATTAGGGGTTATAGGTATTTGTTGGTTATGATAGACCGCCTGACATCATGGGTTGAAGCAGTTCCTGCTAGGCGCCAGGATTCTAAAATGGTGGTTAAGTGTTTAATTAACCACTGGATCCCGTTCCATGGCTTTCCCACCAGAGTGAGATCTCATAATGGCACTCACTTTAAGAATGAACATCTACAATGGGTTGAAAAGCATATGGGGATCACCCATAAATTTGGCACTGTGTATCACCCCCAGTCGCAAGGGGTGATTGATCGCTCAAACCTAAATTTAAAGTCAAAGCTAGCAAAAATATCAGCACAAACAGGGCTAAATTGGCTGGACGCCCTCCCTATTGCTCTAATGGCCATTAGATCATCAGTCTGCAGAACAAAAGGTCTTACTCCTTCTGAGATCCTTACTGGCAGGATCTTCCCTGGTCCCTGGGCCGGCAGGGAGCCTCAAGTCTCTTCTCATCTTGCTCCCGACCCTCGTGGTGAACATCAACAGCTGAAATCTCTGGTGACCTCCTTCCTACCAGCTCCACACGTCACTCACGGTCCAGCTCCGGCACCCACAGAGGCTGAGTGGGTTTGGTTGAAGGTGTTCAAAAGAAAGTGGCAGGAACCTCGCTGGTCTGGTCCATTTCTGGTTTCTGCGCGCACCACCCACGCTGTCCAGCTTAAAGGCAAAGGATCCACCTGGTTTCATTGGTCACAGTGTGCCCTGGCTCCTGATCCATTCCGCACACATCCCGCAGATCTCTAATAATCTTAAGGGAATCTATCTAAAGAGGGTGAGAAAGGTTTTGACCAAGCGGGAGCTTAAGCCACTGGAGGCGGGGCCTGACTCACCCAGAAGAAATTGGTTGTGGGGGGAAATGGTTAATTAATGAAGTAATTACCATTTCCAAAGAGGGAATATGTTATTTTAGCTGAAACAGCTGAAAAAAGCTGTTACATCGCTCTCGCAGCTGCCAGGTGCCATTAGAGGGCTCTACAACGAGAGTGAAGAACGAAAAAAGAAGATAAAAATTATACTGAAGGACTAAAAGTCTCGCTTAAACATTTATTGCATTTTACAGGTTTTTTTTTAACCATTTACTTAACCATTTCTATTCACAGGTGCAGTTTCTTAACACTGCCTAAGAGGGTTTATTAACACCCCAGTTAACTAATTTTTAATCATTTAATTTTCAGGATTTCTTAACATCCAAGTATTTTTAAGGTTTTCTTAATAAGCAAAAAGGGTCCTTTAGATAGAAAGATAGACTAGCTGAGGTAAGGTTACCTGAGGTAAGTTTTCCTGAAGGCGTGGTATGACCCAGTGTACAAGGTATTACAAGCCAGACCTAGGGAAAGGAAAGACTAGAGAGATTCCAGAAGTTAAATAGGTTTCTTAAGATTTTATCAAGGTTTCTTAACAGTTACATTATTCTTTCAGTTTTATTTAGTTATTTACAGCACAATCAATAATGTTAACTGATGGTCAATTGTGTTTTTTTATTACATTCTGGTCTTGTATTTGCTTTGTGGTTCTTTGAGATCTGCTTATCATTGCCAGGGTTTTCAACTTTTAATAAAGTTCAAAAGTAACTTGTGCTTCTCACATTAAAACCTTAACAAAGTGAAGACTAAACTAAAATAGCACAACAAACATTGAAAACATGCAACTCTGGGGCAACACAAAGTTGCTGTGTGGCCTAGGACTATGCAGCATAATCATAGTTAACATCATTTTCTACTGCTGTGGGGATTGGCCCTATAACAGTTCCAAAAATCCGACACAGGTCTCTTTTAGCTCACTCCCACTAAGTAATAGGCCAAGGAGACATGTGGTTGCCAAACCATCTCCTAACTCTAAGTGTAGCGACACACAAGGACCATATTACGCACCACGATGGTTTTCCACTTTCTGTATCCCAGAAGGAGGATCGGCAGTAATTACCATCCCACTTAACACTCTAACATGTAATGGAAAACAAGCAATTTGGTATAAGGATTATCCCTCCTGGTACATAACGAATGACCAAAAGGATACGAGTTGGTCCACTCTGATTGCTGACCCACCAGGATATGATTGGAGGAGTTACACCACATCAGCTTTTGCAAAACATATGCGCCCCCTGGTGAGGTTAGCTAAAGCTGCAGATAAATTACTCATCACTGTTAACCTAACTAAAAGCCATCTTATCCCCTCACAAAATAGTATCAGTGGCCAAGGGTGTGCGCTTTTCCTGATCTGGGTACACAAAGGTGGAAAAGATGTTCGATTTCCCATTAAAGTATGCCAAGCCCCCCGCAACGTATCTTCCTCAGTAAGCCAGAATCAAGCCTCGGTATCACGGGGTAGCATAGTTAAAGAACATCCTACTCCAGATGATTATTTTGAAATGATGACAGGAATTGGAGGATCCACTAATAATTGGTTGCTTATGGCTGAGAAAACAGGTAATACAGTAGGCCAAGATTGTATAATTTGTATGGGCCCCAGGCCTCTTTTAAAAGTAGTAGCCACACCAACTGAATTAAACACATCATGTTTAGTTTCCTTGCTCTCCCAGGTGAATCCAGTCTCTGAATGTACGCAGTGGGAAGATCCATTTCCCATAGCAGATAACCGAGCTACCCCTCCATTTTTCGACAGCAATGTAGCTCTAAACAATTTCACCTGTTTTAACAACACCTCCCCAGATAATAAACCGGTAGGTACACGGTTAGGTAAACTAACTAAAGTAGTGGAAGGACTTAGAACACTCTCAAATAGGCTGAAAGAACAGTCTGGCGTTGACACCTCTATGTGGGATGATTTGCTAAACAACATGTTCGGTAAGTGGAAAACTCTGGCAATGTCCATAATGGTGTCATTAGCAGTTTTTGTGTCAATTATGGTTCTTTGTGGATGCTGCTGCATCCCCTGTCTCCGTTCCTTAGTTAGCAGGTGTATTGAGAAGGCAGTGGGTGATAATTTACAGGGTGAATACCTGTTGCTACCCCTCCAGGAACCTGTAGGAGACATTCAGAGAAATTAATTCATTCGTGTTGGAATGAATGAAAAGAGGGATTTGAAGTAAAAACAATCTTAAATGAGTACCAGGCTTTTACAATAGTCATAAATACCAAGTTGTGTTTAGGAAATTGCCCAGTTGTGTAGAAACAGGAAGAAAGATAGTTTAGGTTAAGACCCCCATAAAACCGGGTGTCTGTAAATCATTTTGGGGGAAAAACAGACTTAGGGAAGTAGATAATAAGGGGCACACAATGAATGTTTATGTACTGGGAGTGACCATGTCATGTGATTCTTTTTGTCTTTGTGTTCAATAAAAAGAGATGAGGTCTGTGAGTCAGCGCGCACACTTGGTGAGCCGTCCTGCAGGTCAGTCTCATGACAAACAGATCTGTGTTGTATTTTCTGCTTTGTTTTCTGGAACAGGAAATCACTCTGTCGACCCTGCGGAGGAAAGCTGGATCCTCAACCGTGAATAGAGTTAATTGACAGTTTTGGAGTTAATCCACAATAGAGGAACACTTTAATATAGAATTTACAATCCCTGCTACACCCCTGGGGACAACAGCTCCTCAAACTGGGTGAGCAGGCCAGGTTCTCCGACGTGGCGAGGAGCCAGCGTCCAGGATCCATCCGCCGATTCTCAACTGGGTCTTTAGCTCTCCTATCCCCTGCTGGAGCAGCCCAGCTCCACCGGAGGGCAGGCTGAACATGTAACGTGGTCAGCTAGGAGACCAGAGTCCACCAGAAGCTGCACTCCACATGCTGGGCTCAATGGAGATGGCGCCCTGCTCCCAGGTTGTGGATCCCTCCGCTGGTGCTTGACTGGGTCTTTAGCTCGCCGATCCCCCGCTGGAGCGGTCCCAGCTCCGTCTGAGGGCAGGCCGAACATGTAACATGCTCAGCTGGGAGACCAGAATCCACTGGGAGCTCCTGGAGGGTCGGGAGAAGGAAGGAGGCAGCCAGCCGACTGCTACAGAGCAGTCCCGGTCAGGGTCCTCCAGCAAGTTGTGTATTTTTGGCTTCACACGTGTGAAAATCACATATTTTGAATCGCGACCAGTTCGCTTTGGACACTGTAATGGGAAATTTATTTCAAGTTTAGTTATGTTTATTGTTTAGTAATTATTAATAATTATTAGTAAAAGCCTCCGGTGAAGATAGCGTAAGGCTTGGGACTTCGAGACTGAAGTTGGAGGAGACCTATTTACATTTTACCTACTCTGGCTCAACTGAAGGACACTGAGAGACATTGTTATGTCTCTACAGCTGTTCTCTCTTAGATAAGTTCACAGGGCTTACAGAGAGGGAGTCACTTCTGTCTAGCTCAGGGAGAGGGCAATTTTACCCGAGAGATGGGTTCCTTTTCAGATCCTAATAAATATATTTAAAAACTTAAATGGAGATTGAATCGGTCACATCCTTATCTACATCTACAGTATATGGGATTTACCCCTAACAGACACGCTGGGTTGCGAATTTTCAAGTGTCCAGCTGGGGGCGTACTGCACGTTTTGACGCTTTTAGAGTGAACACACCGTAAGACACGTCAGGTATTTGTTCGAAGGCAGCATAAGATTCCCATTGCTGTTACCCAATCAGATAAACATCAGTCTCCTGAAACAGGAGCGGCAGCACATTTTATTCACGGAAATCCTCTCACAAGGCAGTCATTCATACTAAAGACACAAAATCAGGTGACTGACACCTTTAACTTTGTTCCTAATGAAAGTCTTTGAGTTACAGATCCGAACTACAATGCATCGAGCTCCAAAAGAACTGGCCCACACAAGAAACAAAAATCTATTTTGATTACTTGACTGAGTTAATTCCTTTGCAAGCTTTGCCCACTATTATCTATGATTGATTGTGCTGTCGTATTAACTATTATAAGCCTTCCATTATCACACTCAAAGCTGAAGATGTTGTGAAATCAGGAATACATAAATTTATTAATGAAAAGCATATACAATATCCAGTTAGTTAAGCGTCAAACTTTATTGACAGTATTTCTCTTAAATATGGTGCCGATATGGGGTTGCAAAGATTAGCTTTTCTCTCTCCTTCTACCAAGATTTTTTGCTTTAAATGTTTATTCTTATTTCTTTGATCTTAAGAAAATGTAGCCTAAGATGACAGAATACTAATGATTGTGTCATGTAGAATAAATAGACACTTGTAGACCCTCACTATTGATATAATAGCAGTTAAGCGGTTTAAAATTGTGCAACATTTTAATGATGCTATAACGACAAACATGGAACCAGTGGAACAGTGCCTCATAGTTACAGAGGAGGTGGAGAAGTCCTGCTGAGTTAACACAGTTAAACCAAAAAGACAGAGTTGTCTCCCACATGACGCTGATGTTGTTGGTGGTGGGGGGTCGGTTTAACATCACCATGACGCCATCCAACCGTCGACAGCTTGTTAATTTGTTTCTGCTTCAGTGGTGGTTTCCTGTAACGAGAAAATCTTGAAAGAAGACACCCCCATGAGATAAGATGTCTGCTTCTTAAAACTGATGGAGATTCGTTTGCAGTTTCTGCCTAACAACAAATACTCAACCGGCTGAGACAGACTGAAGACTGGCTCCCTGTAGCTCAGAGAATAGACTTCCAAATCCTCCTACTAGTTTATAAATCATTGAATGGTTTAGCACCAAAATTTGATGAAGACCTGCTGTAACCATAGCAACCCCCCAGACCAATAAGGTCCTCCATCTCTAGTTTACTAATCATCCCTCGAATCAGTTTCTATGCTCCCCTTATCTGGAACAAACTTCCTGATAACTGCAAAGCTGCTGAAACACTTAGTTACTCTAAAGTGACAATGTGTAGTTTTTGCAGTACATCTTTGAAAATAGCCATTAAAATATTATGTAATAATAATTACGTAAAGCACATTAATTGCAAAATATTGGCGATATTGTAAAATATGACTTTAAAAATCAGTTTTAAAATACATAGGCGTGGGTCCTCTTTTCAGGGGAAAGCCATATTAGATGACGTCTTTACTTCTACAAAGCGCACGGAACAAGCCCACTATTAAATCATTGATTTCCCCTCTAAATGCAAAAATGTTTTGCCATAAATAACTTTTTTACCTCTTCGCTAGTTCCAAGCGATGAAAGAGAGACTGATGTGCTCGTCATGGTGCTGCAAATAGATCATTCTCAGGGAACTGAGCGTTTGAAAACAGCACTAGTTGGACCTCCGTAGTTGAGTTTCTTACTCGAAGACACAGGCTTGTGATAATTTAGGTATGCACTGCCCCCTACTGGCCGAAAATTACATTAAAAGGTGAATTAGATCGAAAGTAAAATATTAATTAAAATTACCCAAAACTAAAATTTCATGTGAAAAATAGACATTTTTTTGCAGTGTCCACATTTTAAGTATCGGTTCCTCGTATCGACTAACTAACTGGTACATCCCACTGGGAGAAGATGCAGGACAAGCTGGGGGGACTTTGTTCTTTGGCTGGGATTGGAATCTGAGGAGTTGGACCAGGAGGCTGGAGAGATGAAAGTCTGAATCTCTGTTCAGGCTGCTGCCCCCAACCGGACACCAGGTGGACGGACGGATCAGGTAACTCTTTCCCACCCAAAAGAAATGACTTGAACCTGACTTGTTCAAAACTCTGCAATGGGAATGTTTAAATTGCAGGTTCAACCAAGGAGAAACTGTTGTCCTGTTAAAGCTGCTGAGTTTAAAGCTGTCTGTTCATCTAAGACCGGAGCTGAGAGGACAAAGAATGTAGAATGTTCAATCTAAGGGTGTATTCAGACCTACACTGTTTAGTCCACTTTAAACGGACCACAGTTCATTTGGAACGCTGGTCCGGACCTTTTATACAGGTGTGAATACACACAAAGGAATCCTGCTACGATTCAGAGAAACAGACCGAAACCAACTTTTTAGGGGGTCTCGGTCCGGTTCCAAACGAACAGAGGTTCGCTTCACCTCAGGTCTGAATACAAACAGTCTCAGTCCGAACCAACTCCACAATACATGCAACTTTTCGTTAAATTATTCATATTATTTAACCCACTCTTTTGACTTGCAGCACCACAAATCAATATCCCATATGCTGTAGTGACTGTTGTTAATTCCTGATGTTCTGTCTTCTGTTTAATCATGCTGCTGTCAACATATCGGGGGTCAGAGCGCGCGGAACGCATCGATTCCTTCTGTTTACTGTAGGCATTCGCTATTCTAAATATTCAAACAGAGCATCGGGAAACTTTCATTGCATGAGCTGCTCTGACACGCAATTGTCGGGAGATCATGACACCGACAGGACAGTTTTGTCAGAATAAACAGCTGGGCAGTAGATAAACAGGACATTAGCTTCAGTCTGAAGATTCCTGCACTTACCTATCATCACTCAGTCATTGTCACAACCTTGCCTCTGATCGTAACCATCAGTTCAACAAACCACATCACCACACATCTTGAAAACTCTGATCTAGTCCGCCTGCTCCGTCTCTCCGACTTCATTTCTGCCGGCTATTAGCCCCGGGGCTAACTCCTCCAGCAGCTCAGCTACAGTTCTTCTTGGGTCTCATCCGCGACTCAGCTCCATAGCTCGGCCCAGTAATTGCTCACCTACCAGCCTTTACAGCGCCTTGTCGTCTTGCTCCGTCTGTCCTCCGCGTCTGGAACGCCAAAACATCTCTTTGCCCTCGCATCCGTTCCTGTAGCTCTGATATCCATATGATTTCTCAGCAGTTTACCTCCTTTTCCGGGACTTTGCTAGTTCCGCCCACATCATCGCTGTCCAATAGCAGCACTGATCGTCACACAGAGCTTTTTATTTTTTTCAAGTGAATTGCAATAAGCTTCCATAAAATTGTATCTATAGATTGCAATTTTTTGCAGAAACAGTGCTCCATAGAGGTCCGGTTAGATGTTTAAAGATGATAAAATTATGTGGTTAATTGAAGTAAATTTATGATTTAAGAACAGGGTTGATTTTCTTCAGTGACAAATCCCTTTTCCTATTACTAAGTTATGATAAATTTATTTCTCCTCAGATTTTCTTTGGTGAAAAAAAAGTGTTTAATGACTCGAATTTAGATGACAAAAAAGCAAACACAGAAGAAATCCGTTTCTGTTCTTTTTCCTGTTGCTATAGCTACCTAAACACATGCAATACTGACACTAGGTACTAACTAGCAGCTGATTTCGCAACAAAACAGACCAAGTTCATCTTCAACGAGGAACAAAACCACCACACCAGGGGTGGAAATTAATTTATACATCTGATTAATCTGCTGCTGCAGCTGGAAACGACATCCAGCTGTTAAGATGTTGGAAAAGCAGCAAAACTTTCTAGAGAGAAACCAGGAGATGAACCAAACGTCGTGACTTCTGGTCAGTTCGTCTCTTTAACCTGCTGTGCTTCTACAGTTTCAGCATATTTACGCCCACATTTGTACTTTTTCAGCAGCTGATGCTTTAAAATAATATTTCTTTAATCTCTATGTGTTCTCAGGAGTCCACTTCAAAGTTATTCTGGTTTCATCAGGTTCTTCATATTCCATAAAACTCAGACGGCCCGACTTAAGCATTAAGTTTGAAATGAATGTATCAGGCTGGAAATGTAAATGGATCCGTAGCCATCATCAGGTCTGCGTCCGGCACCAGAACCGGTTTGTGTCAGAACATATTGTGTGAATCAGAACCAGATGAGCTGGTCTAATAGAAAGAGAAGGGATCATTTCCACCACGGCTTGAACCAGAAGATCTGAGAATGATGGATCCAATTGTCCCTTCATGTCTCTGTACCAGACAGCCTGGGCTTCTGGCCCAACCGGTGGTTCTGCCGTCAGTCAGTCAGTCGCCTTTACGAACCCGGCGGCAGAACGTTCAGTGATGCTCGATCGTGTTCTCGTTGGCCCCGAGTGTTTCTGATGGTGAAGCCCTGAAACAGAACCGACAGTCAGCCCATGTTTGGATCAACTGGTGAGGACGGGAGTCGGCCAAAATGGACGTACGGCTTTGGAGATGCAGTCGAGCAGGTGGACGCGCAGGCTGACCTCCTGCTGGTGCAGTCCAAAGGTGAAGGACACCTGATAGTCTCTGGTGTCCATCATGTGTTTGTTCCACCTGCTGAAGCTGCTGGGGATGGACTCCAACACCGCTTGGACCTGAAGAACCACCACAAGGACGGATTATTTCTCCTTCTGATGCGTAGAACGTCTTTAAACTGTTCAGGGAATCTGAAGACAAAGCTGAGGGATCTGACAGAAGGCGGAACCAAAGCTTTCCTCTGAAAACGATCCGGTTCTTGACTGAGAAGGAGCAAAAGTCCTCCCTCACTCTCAGACAGTCTCATGGAAATTACATCCTGGTTCTCAACATTAATAAAGCTAAAGTGTTTCCAGTTGACACAGCCTCCCACCTCAATTCCAACTCTACTTTTGGTCTCCCCAGTGAGTCCCTTAATAAACTCTAACCTCTTCAGGGGGGTGTAACTGTGATCAGGCATTTAAATCTGGGAGGGAAGGATGGGAATGTGCTCTGTGTAGGGTCATTTTTAATCTGTAAAGCACTTTGAGTTGTGCCTTTGAATGAAAAGACGCTCTGCAGCTCGGATCATAACTAACACTCCTTCTAGAGCAGCGGTTCCCAAAGTTTCCATTCTCTGATCAAAGTAATAAAAACTGAGGAGGGCCGTGACCCCAACTCTTGATGGAACATACACACATTTTCTCTGAGTTACTTAAAAAGTGGAAAAAATGTTGAAGGTGTCCTGATTTCGATTTTTTTTATCGAAATCGATCGAAATTACATCACGACCTCGTGCATCAAAATCTAGAAGACGATCGCAAACACCTCGTCCCATATACATACTGCAGCGTCAATAGCGTCCCACTCAGACTCAATAGCAACAGTTACCAGGCAACTGTCTATTTACTCAGATCTCCTCATCACAAAGAACCACACATTGCATTTTCCCTAACAAGTAACTCTCCCCGGTTCTCATACAACAACACCTGGTGACATTATTAACCGCTATATCACAAAAAGAACATCTCCTGTGAGCAGAGCACACGTCTACAGCGCATATTAGCTGATACTAGCAAGTAGCTATTATCTAAGCTACAGTTAAACCACGGCTAGAAAGAAAGAAGCAGCAGGACCGGAGCTAAAGCCACTCCTTCTACTCTCTAATCACCAGTGAGGAAATGTTCAGTTCCCCGTGACTTAAGTCGAAATTCTCGTTGTAAACCAGAGAACCGCTGTTAGCTCCAAATTAGCTTGTTTCTCTGAGGCAGCCGGAGCTGAGAGTTGTTGCGCTGCAGTAACTAAAAAGAGCCACTAGATGGCAGCCACATTCTGTTCCTAATCGTTTCTGTTTTTTATTTTAACAAGATTTTTACACTTATATGACATGTTTGTTTTTCAAGGCTCCATAACAGTAAATAACAAACACAGTTGGTGGATTTAAAAACAAGATTTATTTTTAACAGTTTTCTTATTTTACACAAGTTTCAGGTCGTCTCGGGAGAACCAGGAGGTGGGAGCCGGAAGCCAGGAACCCAGGACTGGAGAAAGGTAAATATGGTTAGAATTGGATCTGGAGAATGATACAGTTGAATGGTAATAGTGCTTACAGGTAAGGAGCGGTCGCGGAGCCGGAGGAGGAGGCAAGTAGAATTCTGTAGACTGAATGTTTCTGTGAGTGGATACTGACGTTTGATGGATCCGTTTGCAGATACTGGAGCTGACGGTGGAGCCAGAGGAATCCGGGAGCAGATGAGGATGGATGGTAATGAACCAGAGTTATATTGTAGAGAGTTTGTCTTATTTGGAAATGATGACTTGTCGGATGGGCGGGCAGGCGAGCTTCAGGATCCCAGGAGGGAAGGAGCCGAGTCCAGAGGTGGAACGTTGACTGAGGAGATCCAGATCCGGTGAATCCAGAAGTCGAGGAACTCATAAAGTGTGTCTAAAGGGAGACAGACGCAGGTAAGGACTCAAACAAGACGAAGGAAGAGATCTTACTAACTACTGGACAGTAGTCGGCCAAATACCTTGATTGCTGCGAGTACAGACTGGTGTCAGCTTGTAGCAGTCGTTCCCCTTATAAAGCTGGTGGTGATGAGCGCCGATAAGCTGAACCTGTCGCCCACAGCCTGCCACGCCTCTGTGGGGAAAGTGAGGGAGAGAAACACAGAACCAAAACAGCCACAAAATCCTAACATTATAAGTGTAACATTTTTTTTTGTAAATACAATAATATTGTAAAAAAAATAATTTCAATTTGACCATTAATGCCTAATGTGATACATTACACAAGAATAATGGAAATGGCTTCACTTATGTTTTTTGAAATAAGATTTACGGTACAAAATGTAATGAATAAAACCAACGATCGTAGACTAGTCTAAAGATCTAGGGCTCTGTGCTGTAAGAAAGAAAACAAAGATCGAGAATCGAATGGAAGAATTGGAAAATCGTGACACCCCTAGTAAAAAGGCAACATAACCAACATAATTATTAAGCAATACAAGTTTTTTATTCAGTTCAATTCAATTCACTTTTATTTATATAGCGCCAATTCACAACAAATGTCATCTCAAGGCACTTTACAACAAAAGTAATTTCAATACAATTATACAAACATTCCAATCAGTTTAAAGTTTTCTATGTAAGGAATCCCAGCAGATTGTGCTGAGTCATTGACATGAGGTTGTGCCCGGATCATGCAGACCCAAACCACAGCAATTCCTCAGCAATCCCTCATACTGAGCAAGCATGTAGCGACAGTGGAGAGGAAAAACTCCCCTTTAACAGGAAGAAACCTGCGCCAGAACCAGAACCTGGCACAGTACAAGCGGAGGATGGAGGATGCTCGGTCACACTGAGCACCATCTGGACTGATGTTCCCCATCCAGCAGGGGGCGTTATAGCTGAGCAGGGTACCAGACCATGTGGAGCTTCTATGGGGAGAAAAATACTGAGAGAAAACTGGGTTAACAATCACAATAACAGCAGAAAAAATACATCTGAAGAGTAGTAGAAGAGAAAAGTAGAAGAGAGAAGAAAAGTGGTCAGTCTGTCCTCCAACAGTCTAAGCCTATAGCAGCATAACTACAAAAATAACTCAGGATAACCTAAGCCATTCTAACTATAAGCTTTATCAAAAAGGAAGGTTTTAAGCCTAGTCTTAAACACAGAGTATCTGCCTCATGGACTAAAACTGGGAGCTGGTTCCACAGGAGAGGAGCCTGATAACTAAAAGATCTGCCTCCTATTCTACTTTTATAAATCCTAGGAACTACCAGTAGACCTGCATTCTGAGAACAAAGTGCTCTGTTAGGAACATATGGAACAATCAGATCTCTGATGAACGATGGAGCTGATTATTAAGGGCTTTATACGTAAGGAGGAGGATCTTAAACTCTATTCTGGATTTAACAGGGAGCCAATGGAGAGAAGATAAAACAGGAGAAATGTGATCTCTCTTTTTAATATTCATCAGAACTCTTGCTGCAACATTTTGGATCAACGGAAGGCTTTTGGTTGCATTCAGCTAGCTCACTAGCTAACCTAACTAGCAAGCTAACAGAAACTAGAGTAGTTTTAGGTGAAGCCTACACTAGATGGACCACCATAAAACATTTCTATGCCATCAAACACATGCAGAAATGGAGACTTTCCTCCTGGATCGGTAAGCTAACTCACTAGCTAACTTGGCTAATGTTAGCTGTCAGGTAAACATTGAATATTACAAAACTATTTTACATTTTATTTTAATTTCATTCAAGTTTTTAAATATAATGAACATTTTTTTGTAAATTAAAAGGTACAGTATATACATTTGATTCCTTTAAATGTATTTGATTTAAATATTTTAGCAATATTTTAAATAAAAAATATATAATTTTAATTTAAAAATTATTAATAAAGTAAGTAAAGAAACTTTTTACTACAAAAAATGTAACTTTTTTAAATAATCTACACTTAAACAAAGCTAAACAAAATGGAGTAATATTCACATTTTCATATATTTGAACATATGTAGTCTCTGTTGTATTTCAGCATTTATGGGGGGCCCAAAGCAACCATTAGTTCTCGTTTACCTTGGGCCGGCTCTGGTTATAGCAACTTAAATAGAGTCATATAACCCATTATTAACACTAAAACTGTGATGTAAAAATGTAGTTGGTTCAACATAAACAATGCTGTAGAGGACAAAACAAATCATGTTGGTTGTACTAATCTAAGTTAGTCCAGCTATAAAAGGTTCATTGGAATCAGTTGGAATTACCTAAAAAGATAAATGCAAATAGTTTTTTAGAATGCATAGGTGGCAATAAAATGCATTCACATCTAAAACCTTATTAGTTTTACCCAAAATAATAGTTTTTTTTAATGATACATACTAAAAATGATCCACAAATTGATTTTATTAGAATCAGAATCAGAATCAGCTTTAATGGCCAAGTATGACACATACAAGGAATTTGACTCCGGCAACTTTTTTCTCCAGTACAGAACTTAAATAAGTGAAATAAAAAAAAAAAACGGAAAAAAAATAAAATAAAATA